>QNTS01006832.1:3259-32761 GCA_003317085.1 Hucho hucho
CTTCAGAATCAACACCTTCAGAATCAAGACCCTCAGAATCAAGACCTTCAGATTCAAGACCTTCAGAATCAAGACCTTCAGATTCAACATCTTCAGAATCAACACCTTTGGAATTAATACCTTCAGAATTAAGACTTTCAGAGTCAAGACCCTCAGAGTCAGGACCTTCAGTCAACAGCTTCAGAATCAACACCTTCAGAATCAAGATATTCAGAATCAAGACCTTCAGAATCAAGACCTTCAGAATCAAGACCTTCAGAATCAAGACCTTCAGACTCAACACCTTCAGAATCAAGACCTTCAGAATCAAGACCTTCAGAGTCAAGACCTTCAAAATCAACACCTTCAGAGTCAAGACCTTCAGATTCAACATCAGATTCAACAACAGATTCAACAAGACCTTCCAAATCAACACCTTTAGAATCAACACCTTCAGAGTCAAGACCTTCAGAATCAACATCTTCAGAATCAACACTTCAGAGTCAAGACCCTCAGAATCAAGACCTTCAGATTCAAGATCTTCAGAATCAAGACCTTCAGAATCAAGACCTTCAGAATCAAGACCTTCAGAATCAAGACCTTCAAAATCAAGACCTTCAGAATCAAGACCTTCAGAATCAAGACCTTCAAANAACCTTCCCAAAAAAGGTATGACAAAGGTTCCAAAAAGAGAAAACAAAAAGTCCAAAGATAATCCAAAAGGAATTAGAAAAAGATTCAAAGAACAGTGAGAACTCCAAAAATGTCAAATAACAAAAGTAAATAAAACAAAACAAAACAACCCTACCAGGTACACAGAGTAGAATAAGGACACTCCAAAGGAGACACAGCATGGGAATGACCTAGACACGGTCATGGCATAGAAACACTCAGCAAAGAACTCAGGAGAAGGGTAACTTAAATACACAAACAGGGAACAAGGCACAGGTGACAACAATAAGACCTAATGACAGAGACTGAAAACTAACCAAAGACGCAATGGGGACTTCTAGTGGCCAAACATAAATCTAAGACCCTGACAGGATCTGGATCCAGGAAGGGGTTGAATGTTCTGCTGCAACCAAGAAGCTTAGTCTTGACACGTAGCCACTTAGCTAGCAAGTTAGCAAACCAAATAATTTTTTTAATTTCAATTTTTAAATTTTTTATTTTATTTCACCTTTTATTTAACCAGGTAAGCTAGTTGAGAACAGGTTCTCGTTTACAACTGCGACCTGGCCAAGATAAAGCAAAGCAAAGCAAAGCAAAGCAGTGTGACACAAACAACAACAGAGTTACACATGGAATAAACAAGCGTATATTCAATAACACAATAGAAAAAGAAGTAAGTCTATATACAGTGTGTGCAAATGGCGTGAGGAGGTAGGCAATAAATAGGCCATAGTAGCGAAGTAATTACAATTTAGCAGATTAACAATGGAGTGATAAAAGAGCAGATGATGATGTGCAAGTAGAGATACTGGTGTGCAAAAGAGCAGAAAGTAAATAAAAACAGTATGGGGATGAGGTAGGTAGATTGGGTGGCTGCAGAGATCGATTAGATGCTCAGATAGCTGATGACTTTTGCAATTCGTTCCAGTCACTGGCAGCAGAGAACTGGAAGGAAAGGCGGCCAAAGGAGGTGTTGGCTTTGGGGATGACCAGTAAGATATACCTGCTGGAGCGCGTGCTGCGGGTGGGTGTTATCGTGACCAGTGAGCTGAGATAAGGCGGAGCTTTATCTAGCATAGACTTATAGATGACCTGGAGCCAGTTGGTCTGGCGACGAATATGTAGCGAGGGCCAGCCGACTAGAGCATACAGGTCGCAGTGGTGGGTGGTATAAGGGGCTTTGGTAACAAAACAGATGGCACTGTGATAGACTGCATCCAGTTTGCTGAGTAGAGTATTAGAAGCTGTTTTGTAGATGACATCGCCAAAGTCGAGGATCGGTAGGATAGTCAGATTTACTAGGGCAAGTTTGGCAGCGTGAGTGAAGGAGGCTTTGTTGCGAAATAGAAAGCCGATTCTAGATTTGATTTTGGATTGGAGATGTTTAATATGAGTCTGGAAGGAGAGTTTACAGTCTAGCCAGACACCTAGGTATTTGTAGTTGTCCACATATTCTAGGTCAGAGCCGTCCAGGGTAGTGATGCTAGTCGGGCGGGCGGGTGCGTGCAGCGAATGGTTGAAAAGCATGCATTTGGTTTTACTAGTGTTTAAGAGCAGTTGGAGGCCACGGAAGGAGTGTTGTATGGCATTGAAGCTCGTTTGGAGGTTAGTTAACACAGTGTCCAAAGAAGGGCCAGAAGCATACAGAATGGTGTCGTCTGCATAGAGGTGGATCAGGGAATCACCCGCAGCAAGAGCGACATCATTGATATATGCAGAGAAAAGAGTCGGCCCGAGAATTGAACCCTGTGGAATCCCCATAGAGACTGCCAGAGGTCCGGACAACAGGCCCTCCGACTTAACACACTGAACTCTGTCTGCAAAGTTGTTGGTGAACCAGGCAAGGCAGTCATCTGAGAAACCAAGGATATTGAGTCTGCCGATGAGAATACGGTGATTGACAGAGTCGAAAGCCTTGGCCAGGTCGATGAAGACGGCTGCACAGTACTGTCTTTTATCGATGGCGGTTATGATATTGTTTAGTACCTTGAGCGTGGCTGAGGAGCACCTGTGACCAGAAGGTACGGTGTGATTCGAAGTGGTCAGTGATCTGTTTATTAACTAGGCCTTCGAAGACTTTAGAGAGGCAGGGCAGGATGGATATAGGTCTATAGCAATTTGGGTCTAGAGTGTCACCCCCTTTGAAGAGGGGGATGACCGCGGCAGCTTTCCAATCTTTAGGGATCTTGGACGACACGAAAGAGAGGTTGATCAGACTTGTAATAGGGGTTGCAACAATGGCGGCAGATAGTTTTAGAAAGAGAGGGTCCAGATTGTGTAGCCCAGCTGTTTTGTACGGGTCCAGGTTTTGCAGCTCTTTCAGAACATCTGCTATCTGGATTTGGGTGAAGGAGAAGCTGGGGAGGCTTGGACAAGTAGCTGCGGGGGGGGGCGGAGCTGTTGGCCGGGGTTGGGGTAGCCAGGAGGAAAGCATGGCCAGCCGTAGAGAAATGCTTGTTGAAATTTTCGATTATCATGGATTTATCGGTGGTGACCGTGTTACCTTGCCTCAGTGCATTGGGCAGCTGGGAGGAGGTGCTATTGTTCTCCATGGACTTGACGGTGTCCCAAAACTTTTTGGAGTTAGAGCTACAGGATGCAAATTTCTGTTTGAAAAGGTTAGCCTTTGCTTTCCTGACTGACTGCTTGTATTGGTTCCTGACTTCCCTGAACAGTTGCATATCGCGGGGACTATTCGATGCAATAGCAGTCCGCCACAGGATGTTTTTGTGTTGGTCAAGGGCAGTCAGGTCTGGAGTGAACCAAGGGCTGTATCTGTTCTTAGTTCTAAATTTTTTGAAAGGGGCATGTTTATTTAAGATGGTGAGGAAGTTGCTTTTAAAGAACGACCAGGCATCCTCGACTGACGGGATGAGGTCAATATCCTTCCAGGATACCCGGGCCAGGTCGATTTGAAAGGCCTGCTCGCAGAAGTGTTTTAGGGAGCATTTGACAGTGATAAGGGGTGGTCGTTTGACCGCGGACCCATAGCGGATGCAGGCAATGAGGCAGTGGTCGCTGAGATCCTGATTGAAAACAGCAGAGGTTTATTTGGAGGGCAAGTTGGTCAGGATAATATCTATGAGGGTGCCCATGTTTACAGATTTAGGATTGTACCTGATGGGTTCCTTGATGATTTGTGTGAGATTGAGGGTATCTAGCTTAGATTGTAGGACTGCCGGGGTGTTAAGCATATCCCAGTTTAGGTCACCTAACAGAACGAACTCTGAAGGTAGATGGGGGGCAATCAATTCACATATGGTATCCAGGGCACAGCTGGGAGCTGAGGGGGGTCTATAACAGGCGGCAACAGTGAGAGACTTATTTCTGGAGAGATTCATTTAAAAAATGAGAAGTTCGAACTGTTTGGGCATAGACCTGGAAAGTATGACAGAACTTTGCAGGCTATCCCTGCAGTAGATTGCAACTCCTCCCCCTTTGGCAGTTCTATCTTGGCGGAAAATATTGTAGTTGGGTATGGAAATCTTGGTGGCCTTCCTAAGCCAGGATTCAGACACGGCAAGGACATCAGGGTTGGTGGAGTGTGCTAAAGCAGTGAGTAAAACAAACTTAGGGAGGAGGCTTCTGATGTTAACATGCATGAAACCAATGCTTTTTCGATTACAGAAGTCAACAAATGAGAGTGCCTTGGGACACGCAGGGCCTGGGTTAACCTCCACATCACCCGAGGAACAGAGGAGGAGTAGGATGAGAGTACGGCTAAAGGCTATCAAGACTGGTCATCTAGTGTGTTGGGGACAGAGAATAAAAGGAGCAGATTTCTGGGCGTGGTAGAATAGATTCAGGGCATAATGTGCAGACAGGGGTATGGTAGGGTGTGGGTACAGTGGAGGTAAGCCCAGGCACCGAGTGATGATAAGAGTGGTTGCATCTCTGGACGTGCTGGTAATACTGGGTAAGGTCACCGCATGTGTGGGAGGTGGGACAAAGGAGGAATCTGAAGCATGTAGAGTGGGCCTAGGGGCTCCACTGTAAACTAAAACAATGATAACTATCCTAAACAACAGTAAACAGGGAATATTGACATTTGAGAGAGACATAAAGCGAGGCATAAAGCAATCACAGGTGTTGATTGGGAGAGCTAGCTAAGACAACAACAGGTAAGACCACAACAGCTAATCAGCTAAGACAACAACAACAGATAAACTGGTGATGAATGGGCAAAGAGGGTTGGTTAGCTACACACAAGGCCTGAGTATGAGGCTGGGGCCGACAGATAAACAAAAATAAACAAAATGGAGTACCGTGATTAATGAGTAGTCCAGCAGGCATCAGCTATGTAGCGAAGTGATCATATGGTCCAGTGAACAGCAATAGATGGGACAGGGAAGCCGCAAGATATTCCTTACTACTCCGGCACGCAGGAGACACGGCGTATAAAGTTAGCAGGCTGGGTAGAAGCGTCTGCACCGACGTCCGACAGAGGCCGGTTGCAGGCACAGCGGATGGAGTATTCGTCGGCAGACCAGTCGAGGTGGTACGACGGGGCGCCGTGTCGACAAGGGGTCCAAGCCAGATGGCGAGAGAGGTATTGTTGTTGTTGTAGTAATTTCCTTTGCTAGCCGGGAGATGCGCCTTGCTCGCGGCTAAATGGTGCTAGCTTCGGGGCGGGGGCGTTAACCACTATAGCCACTCGGTAGCAGCGATGAATCCGGTGCCAGGGTCCAGAGCTTACGGCAAGGAACCGGTGGAGTAGTGGGTTCTAGCCGTGTTTGGGTGGAGTCCGGGTGAACACTGAGGAGGCCGGGAGGTGGGCCTGGCTCAAGGCTGGGTCACTCGGTGGCAGCTAGCTAGCTGTGGAGATCAGGTGTAATGGTCCAGGGTTTACGGCAGGGATCCGGCGTTGTAGTGGAGAAACAGTCCGATAGTGGTAGGCTGGCAAGTATTATCCAGGCTAAAAAAGGGCTGGTGTCTGTGCAGAAGGTAAGGCCGCTAGCAGTGGCTAACAATGACTAAATAGCTAGTAGCTTCCGATGGAGTTCTGGCTATAAGGTCTAAGAAATAGCGGTTCCGTAACACATTGGGTGAGGCAGGTTACCGGACGGTATATTTAATTTAAAATGGAAAAGAGATTGAAAATAAATGGATAGCTGGATATCATTTATTTGACACATCTTGCATTTCTTATAGTTATATTTAACTTAGAGTTATGAGCAGTGGCATAGCACGCAGCCCCTGCAAGTCAGTGGTGCCCCCAACCCCCAAAAATGAAAACAGTATTGAAAATCATAACATCAGTATTTTGAAATACACGGTATACAGTATATCGCACAAGCCTTGCCCACTGTTCATCTCTCCTCTCTGTCTCCAGCCTCTGGAAGACACAAAGTGCTGGCTCAGGGATAACTCCTCGTCTTGTGAGAGAGAAGGGGAAGAAAGGGGTCGGAGGATTTAATTTCACATTTCTCCCATTCAAATCTATGCTGATGAATTGTCCTTTGTAGCTGGATGGACGAGGGGGTTGAGTGTTGCTGAGTTGGCCCGTTCTGTGTTGGGTTAGGGAGGGTGGGGTTCATATATGCTCTTATTGTTGTTGGAGGAGTTATGTGTTCAGCAGGCCTAGCTTTCTGACATAATTGGACCCACCAGGCTTTGGAGCAGGAGAGGACAGGCTCTTGACAGTGAGTGACTTTCTGATGTGAATTCTTATCTCCTCCCTCTCTTTTTTCCTCTCTCTCCTTTATCGCATCTCTCTCCTCTGTGGTTTCAGAGGCTGTGGGTCCCTCATCTGCTTCCTTTATCCTTCCACCCCTCTCTCTCTCTCTCTCTCTCTCTCTCTCTCTCCCCCTCTTCCCTCCAGCTCTCTTCCTCTCTCTGGTGTCAGGGGCTCTGGTCCTGAGCCATCCAAGTCTTACGTCATTGATTGATTCCTCAGGGACCCCTGCCATTGGTCCAGGGCCTAAGAGTCCCACTCTTCAGCCTTGTTACCATGCCAACCTTCCTTGAGCTCTACATTGTGTGGTCACAGGGCACTGGAAGTGGAATCCAGTGTCACCAGGGAGGTCATTAGTCCAGATGTGATGTAATGCAGTGATGCCTCATACAGATCTTAGCTTTTCTAATGGTGACACCATCAGAAGTTGAGGGATATTTTAGAAGTGATGCAGTCTACTGCTCGTGGTTATGTTTCTTCTAATAAACAAGGTGTACAGAAAATGAAAAGCTTCTTCAGAAGCCATGTGTTTAATGTATTTGATACTATTCTACCTATTCCGCTCCAACCATCACCACGAGCCTTCCTCCCCAATTAAGGTGCCACCAACCTCCTGTGTTCTGTAGATGCTCTGACAGTGGGACTGCTGCTGTGTGGGATCTAACCCTGACTGATCTGTCTCTTCTCTCTCCCTCTCTCCTGTCTCTCTAGGTTCCCTGACGGTAGGCCTGGTGCGGCAGTGCCAGACCATCCACGGTCGTGAATGGACCTGTATCCCCCCGCGGCTGCCCCCTGAGTGGGTCACCACCCTCTTCTTCATTATCCTGGGCATCATCTCCCTCACGGTGACCTGCGGCCTGTTGGTGGCATCACACTGGCACCGCGAGGCCACCCGTTATGCCCGCTGGATCGCCTTCACTGGGAGTACGTTTCATTTTGACTTATTTAATGGTTATTTAACCGGACAGGTCAATGGGGAACCAGTTCTCGTTTACAGTGACGGCCTGGCCAATACGATAAATACACAAACATGGCCAACACTGTCACCATTTAAGTCATGAGTGGGGCCAGACAGAATCCCGTTAATCCCCTATTCTGGTTAAAGTAGTACAGTAGACTAGGGAATAGGCTGTGATTTGAGGGAAAGCCATTCGTTACAGCTTTGAAGCACCTTGAGATTCTTGTAATGTCACTAATGGATGTTAGCAAATTGATTTGAGTAAGCCGAGATGAATGTCACTTTGGTTTCATTTTAGTAAAAGCTTTTGTGTGGTAACTGTGTGGGCGGTAGGTAGCCTAGCGGTTAAGAGTGTTGGGCCAGTAATGGAAACATCGCTCGTTTCGAATCTCCAAGCCGAAAAGGTGTAAAATCTGTCGCTGTGCCCTTGAGCAAGGCACTTAACCGTAATTGCTCCTGTAAGTCACTCTGGATAAGAGTGCCTGCTAAATGGCCTAAATGTAAAAATGGAACTGCTGAGTGGCTCCTTGAACACCTACAGTAAATGGGGTTGCTATGAGCAGAGCTAAAACCAGGAGGAGGGATTTTTAGTGGTCCAAGGGATATGACGGAATAACATTCCTTTGTTATTATTATACTTCCAGAGGTTATTTTATCCTAATCATTATTGGGCTAGAATTACTTCTTGAGGTATAATAATAACCAAGTAATGACAATGTAATATGACAATGTAAATAGATTTTTTTCCAGCTCTGTCAGGTTTCCATGACGATGAAAACGCAAATATAGAATTTAGCCTGAGATCATGTTACTGCCTACTCTTTAAATGTTGTAAGAGATATTGCTCCCTAAATCTGTTGTACAGTGAATAGTGTTTTAAAGAAGACTGTTTCTAAACTTGGTTTCCTCTCTCCTCCACAGTGATCCTGCTCTGTATGGCAGCTCTTATATTTCCTATAGGATTTTACATCGATGAGGTCGGGGGACAACCTTATAAACTACCCAACAACACAGTGGTGGGGTCCTCATATGTACTCTTTGTCCTATCTATATTTTTCACTATAGTGGGACTACTGTTTGCAGGGAAGGTCTGCTTGCCTGGGTGACATATCGGGCACTTTGTTTTTTGTAAACTATCTTGCGCTTAGAGAAATGCCTTCGTAGAAGCATTTGCTAGGCCTGACATTTGAAAATGGCCACCTGGAAGGGAAGAAGAGGAACTGTGAGAAACACTCTTTCTCTCTGATGTACCTTTGGATGACAGGACTCTACGGCACCTAGCCCTGGGTCAATAGGACAGGTAGTAGGCACTAGCCTGTCTGTGTTCATAGATCTTGGAGGAATGGACACCTATCCAGCCCCCTCACAGATCAGTGAACACAGAAGTGTCCTTCCACAAATAGAGTGCCTTTTCGGGTAGTGTAACTTTCTTATTTCACCAAATTTGAACATTCTGTCAAAGAGCACATGTTTAACTTCATAACAAACATGTTTTCCCCATCTCCTCCTTTTGATATTTTCTTTTAAGGAATAGTTTAACCATATTAAAACGAGAGTTCAGTTCATGTAACTGGTTGACCTGAGGGACAAATGTAAATGAATCACTAATCACGAGATAAATAATAATTTCCAGAAATTATGTTGTCAAGGCAACAAATTATATTACAATGATGGTGAAAACTTGGGGAAATTTGACAGTTAAGTTGGTTAAAATCTTCAAGTCAGACAAACATGCATTTTCAGAGAAAACGACAAATGTATTTCAATGTAATGGATTTTTTTTATGTTTAATTAGAGCGTAGATTTGCGATCCAATTGTTAAATTGAGTGTTTTATCAAAATGTGCACACAATGTCACCAGGACATAAAAGGCACTCTCTTCATGGATTGACCCAGGAGGAGTAGTGGCTAGAGCCTGAAACAGACAGGATCATCAGGACAGGGAAGACTGTCACCCATGGCCATGACAACATGAAGTCAAGTCACTCCGCCCCATAAGAAGCACAGTGGTAGAAAGGCTGGAGCCAGCAATAAGAATGATGAAGCCATCATTTTGTAGATGATGCGTATATGGTTGGAAGTTGAGTTAGACCTCAGAACTGTTGTCTTGGGTCCTATGAGTGGAGCTGGCCTCTAGATTCATAATGAAACTATGAAAAGCAGGAAGTCTGTTGGATCACATGATGATGGAAAGCAATTAGAACTAATTCAATACAATTGTAAAGTATTTCATGAAAGAGTAAAATAATTTATTTGTTTTCATGAAAGCGTTATTTTCCCAAGATGGAGCATTAACAGTCCTTTTTTTTTATGGTCAATGCACTGTATCATGGAATTCCTACATGTCTGTTTTCTTCGTTTTTACTTCTGTCAATTTGTTTTCATGACTGGCTGACTTGCTCATGTAGGCTACATAGACAGAGTGGTTGTTGTTTGAGGAAGCACTGTGATATACATGAACTACTCTGGAAAACCATCTCATTAAAAGTTACACAACATGACAAATTATCTAATCTATTACTGTAGAATGGGGAGAACATTCTATATCATAGAACAAAAATATAAACGGAACATGCAACATATCAAAGATTTTACTGAGTTACAGTTCATATAAGGAAATCTGTCAATTGAAATAAATAAATTAGGCCCTAATCTATGGATTTCACATGACTGGGAATACAGATATCACAAAGTAGGGTCGTGGATGAGAAAACCAGTCAGTATCTGGTGTGACCACCATTTGCCTCATGCAGCGCAGAAAATTTGACAATGTAGCCTTCACCTCTGCCTATTGGCTTATTTGCACATTCAAGCTTGTCTCAAAATACAACACTGCCACTTTTAATTAAGACATAAGCTTTTTACCAGACTGGCTTTTCAAAGCCAGCTTGAAATGTAGCCTACACCTTTTGTGCTCTTGTCAGAAGCAATAACTCCCCATTGCTGACCTATACTTATCTAAAACTGTGCTAATAACTCGCTAACTAGCAAAGAATATTAACAAATGTGCACACGCTCGGCACTGATCTGAAAAGTGCATTCACTCGCGGGAGATTGAAAGACCACTTGTAAACTACCCCTGCCAATAGAATTCTACTCCTTGCGCTCTGGCTCTGCCTACAACAAAATCCCAGACTCAATCTTGCAAAGTTAGATGTGTTTTGGTTTGTTGCATTGAAAAGGTATTGATATAATGTTGAATCGATCACAGAATAAATGTTGATCTATATAGTGCAAACTAATGGGGTGAACTCAGTGAAGTTCAATCTCTTGCATGGCATTTCTTCTGCACGGCAGTCCTGGAGGAGGCGCGCGGCCGCGCAGGCGTGCAGTTTAGAGGGAACATTGGTCATGATACCAAACTGCAGCTTCCCTGAGATGGTTTCTGACAGTTTGTGCAGAAGTTCTTTGGTTGTGCAAACCCACAGTTTCATCAGGTGTCATGCTCCCTCAAAACATGAGACATCAATGGCATTTATAGAGTGGTCTTTTATTGTCCCCAGCACAAGGTGCACCTGTGTAATGATCATGCGGTTTAATCAGTTTATTGATATGCCACACCTGTCAGGTGGATGGATTATCTTGGCAAAGGAGAAATGCACAAATTAGTGCCAAAATGTTGCGTTTTATTACAAAGTAAAAAGTAGGCTATGCTCTGTTGTTTTGGATATTATTTACCAAAAAAGTGGCAAAAGACCCTGGACAACTTCACAGAACAAGCACAATAACATGAAAATGCATTTGTTGTGTGGTGTTTTTATTTTGGGACCACACAGCATGCTGTTGAGCAGCAAATCACAGCTCACAGCCAGCTACTGGCAGGCAGGGACACAGTTGGGCTGCTGACAAGGTCACCTCTCTCTCCCACTGGCCCATTGTTGATAAAGGTCAAGCAGCAGTCATTATAAAGCCTTGCTGCTCTGACCTTCCCTCCCCCGCACACCACAACCACTGCTATTGTCAGCCCTGTGGAACAACCACTGCTAATGTCAGCCCTGTGGAACAACCACTGCTAATGTCAGCCCTGTGGAACAACCACTGCTATTGTCATCCCTGTGGAACAACCACTGCTATTGTCAGCCCTGTGGAACAACCACTGCTATTGTCAGCCCTGTGGAACAACCACTGCTATTGTCATCCCTGTGGAACACTTAAAGCTTGTGTATGTAGGCTGCTGTGTCCTTGCCCAAGTTTCAATCCGATTGCTGTTTGTCAGCTATGCACCTTTTTAAAATGCATTTTATTTCAGCGTAGGCGGAGACCACATTCATGGTAAACGTGGCATGTCTGCTCAATGAGAAATTACCTTTTAAATGTCAAGCGTGCTATAATGCAGACCGTTCAAAAGTTTGGGGTCACTTGTTTTCCATGAAAACATACATGAAATTAGTTGCAAAATGAATAGGAAATATATTCAAGACGTTGACAAGGTTATAAATAATGATTTTTAATTGAAATAATAATTGTGTCCTTCAAACTTTGCTTTCATCAAAGAATCCTCAATTTGCAGCAATTACAGCCTCGCAGACCTTTGGCATTCTAGTTGTCAATTTGTTGAGGTAATCTGAAGATATTTCACACATGATTCCCGAAGCACCTCCCACAAGTTGGATTGGCTTGATGGGTACTTCTTACGTACCATACGGTGAAGCTGCTCCCACAACAGCTCGATAAGGTTGAGATCGGGCGACTGTGCTGGCTACTCCATTATAGACAAAATACAAGCTGATTGCTTCTTCCCTAAATAGTTATTGCATAGTTTGGAGCTGTGCTTTTGGTCATTGGCCTGTTGTAGGAGGAAATTGGCTCCAAATAAGTGCCGTCCACAGGGTATGGCATAAGGTTGCAAAATGGAGTGATAGCCTTCTTTATTCAAGATCCCTTTTACCTTGTACAAATCTCCCACTTTACCACCACCAAAGTACCCCCAGACCATCACATTTCCTCCACCATGCTTGACAGATGGTGTCAAGCACTCCTCCAGCATAATTTCATTTTTTCTGCGTCTCACAAATGTTCTTTGTGATCCGAACTCCTCAAACTTAGATTCGTCTGTCCATAACACTTTTTTCCAATCTTCCTCTATCCAGTGTCTGTGTTCTTTTGCCCATCTTAATATTTTCTTTTTATTGGCCAGTCTGAGATATGGCTTTTTCTTTGCAACTCTGCCTAGAAGGCCAGCATCCCGGAGTCGCTTCTTCACTGTTGATGTTGAGACTGGTGTTTTGCGGGTACTATTTAATGAAGCTGCCAGTTGAGGACTTGTGAGGCGTCTGTTTCTTAAACTAGACACTAATGTACTTGTCCTCTTGCTCAGTTGTGCCCTGGGGCCTCTCACTCCTTTTTCTATTCTGTTTAGAGACAGTTTGTGCTGTTCTGTGAAGGGAGTAGTACACAGCGTTGTACGAGAGCTTCAGTTTCTTTGCAATTTCTCGCATGGAATAGCGTTCATTTCTCAGAACAAATCAAATTAAAGTGTATTTGTCACATGCGCCGAATACAACAGGTGTAGACCTTACAGTGAAATGCTTACTTACAAGCCCTAACCAACAGTGCAATTTTAAAGTAAAAAAAGGTATTAGGTAAACAATAGATACAGTGAGGGAAAAAAGTATTTGATCCCCTGCTGATTTTGTACGTTTGCCCACTGACAAAGAAATGATCAGTCTATCATTTTAATGGTAGGTTTATTTGAACAGTGAGAGACAGAATAACAACAAAAAAATCCAGAAAAACGCATGTGAAAAATGTTATCAATGGAATTGCATTTTATTAAGGGAAGTAAGTATTTGACCCCTCTGCAAAACATGACTTAGTACTTGGTGGCAAAACCCTTGTTGGCAATCACAGATGTCAGACGTTTCTTGTAGTTGGCCACCAGGTTTGCACACATCTCAGGAGGGATTTTGTCCCACTCCTCTTTGCAGATCTTCTCCAAGTCATTAAGGTTTCGAGGCTGACGTTTGGACTCGAACCTTCAGCTCCCTCCACATATTTTCTATGGGATAAAGGTCTGGAGACTGGCTAGGCCACTCCAGGACCTTAATGTGCTTCTTCTTGAGCCACTCCTTTGTTACCTTGGCCGTGTGTTTTGGGTCATTGTCATGCTGGAATACCCATCCACGACCCATTTTCAATGCCCTGGCTGAGGGAAGGAGGTTCTCACCCAAGATTTGACGGTACATGGCCCCGTCCATCGTCCCTTTGATGCGGTGAAGTTGTCCTGTCCCCTTAGCAGAAAAACANAACTCCACGAGGTGAGATCTTGCATGGAGCCCCAGGCCGAGGGAGACTGACAGTCTTTTGTGTTTCTTCCATTTGCGAATAATCGCACCAACTGTTGTCACCTTCTCACCAAGCTGCTTGGCGATGGTCGTGTAGCCCATTCCAGCCTTGTGTAGGTCTACAATCTTGTCCCTGACATCCTTGGAGAGCTCTTTGGTCTTGGCCATGGTGGAGAGTTTGGAATCTGATTGATTGATTGCTTCTGTGGACAGGTATCTTTTATACAGGTAACAAACTGAGATTAGGAGCACTCCCTTTAAGAGTGTGCTCCTAATCTCAGCTCGTTACCTGTATAAAAGACACCTGGGAGCCAGAAATCTGAGATGGGGTCAAATACTTATTTCCCTCATTAAAATGCAATTCCATTGATAACATTTTTCACATGCGTTTTTCTGTTTTCTTTTGTTGTTATTCTGTCTCTCACTGTTCAAATAAACCTACCATTAAAATGATAGACTGATCATTTCTTTGTCAGTGGGCAAACATACAAAATCAGCAGGGGATCAAATACTTTTTTCCCTCACTGTAAGTAAAGAAATACTTAACGTGGAAATGTGGACAACAAGAATAGACTGACAAGTTTCAGAAGAAAGTACTTTATTTCTGGCCATTTTGAGCCTGTAATTAAACCCACAAATGCTGATGCTGCAGATACTAAACTAGTCTAAAGAAGGCCAGTTTTATTGCTTCTTTAATTAGCACAACAGTTTTCATCTGTGCTAACATAATTGCAAAAGAGTTTTCTAATGATCAATTAGCCTTTTAAAATGGTCAACTTGGATTAGCTAACACAACGTGCCATTGGAACAGGAGTGATGGTTGCTGATAATGGGCCTCTGTACACCTATGTAGATATTCCATAAAAGAATATGCAATTTCCAGCTACAATAGTCATTTAAAACAATGTCTACATTCTATTTCTGATTAATTTGATGACATTTCTAAGTGACTCCAAACTTTTGAACGGTAGTGTACTGCTGATTGGATTGAATCCAGACCCTTGTCTTTTTATTTTCTCTTATGCGGGTGGATGTTGTGGTTTCCACAGTAACAACTGACCGTGGCAAAGTAAAAAAAGGGTCTTCAGTTCTTGCCTCTTCAATCTTCAGGTGGACACCAACGTCCACTGACATGTCCACTTCATTGCTCTCAACTACTTTCAATGTGCAGATCAATGCAGATGAAGGACAGGGAGCCTCTTCAGACTATTGAGATGCACTTTCAGTCTGCTCTGGGCATTTCTACTATGGGTTTTGCTTTGAGGACATCAATTCATATATCCCTTCACTTGCCAACGTACTAAAATGCAACCCTGTGACAGCTAACATCCATTCAGAGTGACGTGGTTGAGGCCTGTAGTTCTGGTGTTTCATTTCTCATCCTACAGTATAGGACCACAATAAGCAATTTTGTATTTGAGGGCCTTTGTCAATTGAAATGTAGTGACTTATCAGACCACAAGATGGCATTAAATGACAACTGTTTTACCCACAGACTATAAACCACATACTGCATTTAGGATGAAAAAATATGTAATAAAGAACTTTATTTCTCCAGAGGGAAATTAATTTGTGGTGCCAGATACGAGCACATAAAAATAATTAGAAGATTGCAGGTACAGTTCTTGTGACACTTCTGTAGGGCCTGGCTCTTGGGTTAGGACATAGTGGGCCAGTCGTGGCCCGGTGAGCCACTCTGGAGAGTGGCGGGGCGGGCAGCCAGCAGCAGCAGGCCAGTGAGGACCTCCAGGCAGAAGGAGAGCCAGGCCCGGCCCAGGGACAACCCGAATGAGGTGCTGACCACCTGGGCCAGACGCTCAGCCCCCACCAGACTCTCGGTCTCTGCCAGCGCCTGCTGGGAGTAGCTGATGTACAGGCTGACACCGGAGAGGGTCAGGACACCTGAGGAAACACACACACCATAAATAAACACACACACCAGCTGGGAGTAATTGATGTAGCTGGGGCTCACTTTGAAGCGTATCAGCAACACCAGCTGGGAGTAAGTTGACTGAGAACACATTCTCATTTACAGCAACAACCTGGGGAATAGTTACAGGGGAGAGAAGATGAATGAGCCAATTGTAAACTGGGATTATTAGGTGGCCATAATGGTATGAAGGCCAGATTGGGAATTTAGCCAGGACACTGGGTTAACACCCCTACTGTTACAATAAGTGCCATGGGATCTTTAGTGACCACAGAGAGTCAGGAAACCTGTTTAACTTCCCAGCCGAAAGACAGCACCCTACACAGGGCAATGTCCCCAATCACTGCCCTGGGGAATTGGGATATTTTTAACACTTGTATAGTGTTGAGTCATTACTTAAAGCCAGTGACATGTCATTAGTAAAGATTTAAAAAGTAAGGTCCTAGACAGCTGCCCTGGGGAATTCCTGATTCTACCTGGATTATGTTGGAGAGGCTTCCATTAAATATCACCCTCTGTGTTCTGTTAGACAGGTAACTCTTTATCCACAATATATCAAGGGGTGTAAAGCCATAACACTTTGTTTTTCCATCAGCAGTACTATGATCGATATTGTCAAAAGCAGCACTGAAGTCTAACAAAACAGCTCCCACAGTCTTTTTATCATACATTTCTCTAAGCCAATCATCCCTTTTACCTTGTACAAATCTCCCACTTTACCACCACCAAAGTACCCCCAGACCATCATATTTCCTCCACCATGCTTGACAGATGGTGTCAAGCACTCCTCCAGCATAATTTCATTTTTTCTGCGTCTCACAAAAGTGAAGTGCTTGTTGAAAGTTCTTCTCTATGAGCGTACTGAAAGTCTGTTGTCAATTTGTTTTCAGTAAAATAGGATTTTATCTGGTCAAACACATTTTTTTCTCCAAAGGTTTACTAATGGTTGGTAACAGACTGATTGGTCTGCTATTTGAGCCAGTAAAGGGGGCTTTAATATTCTTGGATGTCGGCATTACTTTTGCTTCCCTCCAGGCCTGAGGGCACACACACTTTCTATTAGGCTTAGATTGAAGACATGGCAAATAGGAGTGGCAATATTGTCCACTATTATGCTCAGTAATTTCCATCCAAGTTGTCAGACCCCGGTGGCCTGCATTGTTGATAGACAACAATACTTTTTTTCACCTCTTCCACAATGCTTGTCATTCATAATTTGATCAGTTATACTTGGATGTGTAGTGTCAGCATTTGTTGCTGGCATGTCATGCCTAAGTTTGCTAATCTTACCAATGAAAAGATAATTAAAGTAATTGTCAATATCAGTGGGTTTTGTGATGACTAAGCCATTTGATTCAATGAATGATGAAGCTGAGTTTGTCTTTTTACCATTTTACATTTAAGATGCTCCAAGCTTTTTACTATTGGTTTTTTGGTATTGGTATTTCATTAGGATTCCCATTAGCTGTTGCAAAAGCAGCAGTTACTCTTCATGGGGTCCACACAAAACATGAAACATACTACAGAATGACATAATACAGAACATCAATAGACAAGAACAGCTCAAAGACAGAACTACATACATTTTTTAAAAAGGCACACGTAGCCTACATATCAATGCATACACACAAACTATCTAGGTCAAATAGGGGAGAGGCGTTATGCCGCGAGGTGTTGCTTTATCTGTTTTTTGAAACCAGGTTTGTTGTTTATTTTAGCAATATGAGATGGAAGGAAGTTACTGTAGGTTTTCTTGTTCTGGATTTGGGGACTGTGAAAAGACCCCTGGTGGCATGTCTGGTGGGATAAGTGTGTGTGTCAGAGCTGTGTGTAAATGGACTATGCAAACAATTTGGGATTAACAACACATCTTTGTCCCCATGTGCAGTTGCAAACCGTAATCTGGCTTTTCTATGGCGGTTTTGGAGCAGTGGCTTCTTCCTCGCTGAGCGGCCTTTCAGGTTATGTCGATATAGGACTCATTTTACTGTGGATATAGATACTTTTGTACCCATTTCCTCCAGCATCTTCACAAGGTCCTTTGCTGTTGTTCTGGGATTGATTTGCACTTTTCGCACCAAAGTACATTCATCCCTAGGATACAGAATGTGTCTCCTTCCTGAGCGGTATGACGGCTGCGTGGTACCATGGTATTTATACTTGCGTACTATTGTTTATACAGATGAACGTGGTACCTTCAGGCGTTTGGAAATTGCTCCCAAGGATGAACCAGACTTGTGGAGGTCTATAATTTTTTTTCTGAGGTCTTGGCTGATTTCTTTTGATTTTCCCATGATGTCAAGCAAAGAGGCACTGAGTTTGAAGGTAGGCATTGAAATACATCCACAGGTACACATCTAATTGACTCAAATGATGTCAATTAGCCTATCAGAAGCTTCTAAAGCCATGACATAATTTTCTGGAATTTTCCAATCTCTTTAAAGGCACAGTCAACTTAGTGTATGTAAACTTCTGACCCACTGGAATTATGATACAGTGAATTATAAGTGAAGTAATCGGTCTGTAAACAATTGTTGGAAAAATTACTTGTGTCATGCACAAAGTAGATGTCCTAAACGACTTGCCAAAACAATAGTTAGTTTACAAGAAATTTGTGGTGGTTGAAAAACGAGTTTTAATGACTCCAACCTAAGTGTATGTAAACTTCCGACTTCAACTGTATATCAGCCCTCTGATTACTATCATTCTTTATGTCATTTATCTTTGTTTCATAGTATAGTTTCTTATTTTTATTCAGTTTAGTCACATGATTTCTCAATTTGCAATATGTTTGCCAATCAGTTGAGCAGCCAGACTTATTTGCCATTCCTTTTGCCTCATCCCTCTCAACAATACAATTTTTCAATTCCTCATCAATCCATGAGGATTTAACTGTTTTTACAGTCATTGCATTAATGGGTACATGCTTACTAGCAACTGGGATAAGCAATTTCATAAATGTGTCAATACAGCATCTGGCTGCTCCTCATTACACATCACAGAACAACAAATATTTAAATCAACAACACAGGAATCACCACAACACTTCTTGTATGACCTCTTATACACTATATTAGGCCCAGCCTTTGGAACTTTGCTTTTCCTAGATATGGCTACTATATTGTGACCACTACAGCCGATGGATTTGGATACTGCTGCAAAGCAAATTTCTGCTGCATTAGTAAAGATGTGATCAATACATGTTGATGATTTTATTCCTGTGCTGTTTGTAACTACCCTGGTAGGTTTACTGATAACCTGAACAAGGTTGCAAATACTAGTTACAGTTTGAAGTTTTTTCTTGAGTGGGCAGCTTGTCAAGCCAGTCAATATTGAAATCACCCACAAAATATACCTCTGTTGATATCACATACATTATCAAGCATTTCACACATTATCCAGAAACTGACAGGTAGTACTTGGTGGTCTATAGCAGCTTCCCAGCAGATTGGACTTTAGGTGAGTCAGATGAACCTGTAGCCATATTACTTCAACAGTATTTAATTAACATGAGATCCTCTCTAATTTGTACAGGAATGTGGTTCTGAATATAAACAGCAACACCTCCACCATTGGCATGTCTGTATTTTCTGTAGATGTTATAACCAGTAAAGGAGCATCATAGCAAAAACTGAGACTGTCACTTACCTTACCTGCTGCTCCCCCTATGGACATTCTCTCTCTTGCTGCCCTCCCTAACAGACTTTTACTCTGCCCCCCACTCCAACAACATTCATCACTGTTGCAGTTCTTAATATGTATATAACTTTTTTATTAAGATTTTTGTTTTATTGGACTTGGTCCCCACACCCCCCTCAATGGGCATGCTGCTCCCCCTATGGTCATTACTCCACCCCCTCAATCAATCAATACAATTTATTTATAGAGCCCTTTTTACAACAGCAGTTGTCACAAAGTGCTTATACAGAAACTAAGTCTTAAACCCCAAACAGCAAGCAATGCAGATGTAGAGGCATGGGGGCTAGGAACTCCCTGGAAAGGTAGAAACCTAGGAAGAAACCTGTAGAGGAACCAGGCTCTAAGGGGTGGCCAGTCCTCTTCTGGCTGTGTCAGGTGGAGATTATAAGAGTACATGGCTCTTAAGGCCAGATTGTTCTTCAGGATGTCCATAGAAGACCAGCAGGGTCAACTAATAATCACAATGGTTGTAGAGGGTGATTTTGATTTGAGATCAGCACCTCGGGAGTTAATGTCAGTTGGCTTTTCATAGCTGAGCATTCAGAGGTCAGAGACAGAGACAGCATGCGCGGGGGAGGGTCCGGTGAACAGGTCAAGATTCCATGGCCGCACGCAGAACTTCAGAAACTGGGTCAGCAGCACGACCAGGTGAACTAGGGACAGGGACTGCAAAGAGTCATCAGGCCAGGTAGTCCTGAGACATGGTCAACAGTCTTTACTCTGCCTCCACCCAAAGGACAGTTATTTATTAATTACTGCTATAGTTATGTATATAGTGCCATTTCTATAGTTTTTTTAAAATTATTTCACTAGTCCTGCATGTTGGAGCTCGAAGCTTAAGGTTTTCACTGTACCCTGCAATCACAACTGCAACCCTGTACATGTGACTATTAAACACTGAATCTGACACACACTAACAGTAAGGCATTGCTAATATACCAAATGTGCACACAAGGAGTTGGAGAGGGAAATGAAACATTCTGGTTCACATAAGCACAAAGTATGTACAAGCGCTTACGCAGTACACCTGACTTGGAGAGCACTTTACAGGATCCCCTCAATGAAGGATAAAGATGCCACAGCTACTTAGACAGCATCGTACACATAAAAGCTTAGGCTCAAAAAGGACAGCCAGGGAAAGAGGAGCCTTTTGATGATGTATTTTGTTTAATCTTTATGTGGACTCTAGGCAGACTAGATATAAATACAACAGCAAAACTATAAACCCACATATCACAATGAGAGAATGGGAGTAACAAGACGTAGACTGACGCAGGCACCAATGGATGACATCAAAGTTTAAGTGCTCTCAGTCCCATTATGTTGCCATGGAGAAACCTGTCTTTGGTTCCGGCTGAGAGGACTAGGCAAAGTCAATAAACTAGAACATTTTTGTATCCGGCTCCCTGCACCCAGCAGCCGAAATCTAAAGTCATGACATAATTTTCTGGAATTTTCCAAGCTGTTTAAAGGCACAGTCAATTTAATGTATGTAAACTTCTGACCCATTGTAATTGTGATACAGTGAATTATAAGTGAAATAATCTGTCTGTAAACAATTGTTGTACAAATTACCAGTGTCATGCACAAAGTAGATGTCCTAACCGACTTGCCAAAACTATAGTTTGTTAACAAGAAATTTGTGGTGGTTGAAAAATGAGTTTTAATGACGCCAACCTAAGTGTATGTAAACTTCTGACTTCAACTGTACACAAAGAGACAAGTTTTCCAGTAAATTGACTTTTACAAGAAAACATGCTTGATTGAGGAATTGAAGATCAAATCAAAGATGAGAATGACAAGGAGAATACAGAAGAGCGATATAAAGAGAGCAAGAAGACAGAATTTGTTATTTATATTGAACTATTGAACTAGGCAAGTCAGTTAAGAACAAATTCTTATGTACAATGACGGCCTACCCCAGCCAAACCCTCCCCTAACCCGGACGACGCTGGGACAATTGTGCACAGCCCAATGGGACTCCTGATCACGGGTCTGTAGTGACGCCTCTAGCACTGCGATGCAGTGCCTTAGACCAATGCGCCACTCGATCCCTAAAACAGAAGAGCGATATAGGCAGAGCGAGAGAAGGCAGAAGAGCGACATACACTCATCTCCCCATCTCTCTCTCTCCATACCCTCACCTCTCCATCTCTCTCTATATATACTCTCATCTCTCCATTTCTCTCTCTATACCCTCATCTCTCCATCCATACCCTCACTTCTCCATACCCTTACCTCTCCATCTCTCTACATACCCTCACCTCTCAATCTCTCACTCTCTCTCCATACCCTCATCTCTCCATCTCTCTTTCTCCATCTCTCTCTCTATATACCCTCATCTTTCCATCTCTCTCTCCATCTCTCTCAATAACCCATTCTCTCCATCCCTTGCTCTCCATACTTTCACCTCGCAATACCCTCACCTCTCCATCTCTCTCCATACCCTCATCTCTCTCTATACCTTCATCTCTCAAACTCTCTCTCTCTATACCCTCACCATCTCTCACTCTCTATCCATACCATCATCTCTCCATCTCCATACCCTCACCTCTCCATCCAATTCTCTCTCCATACCCTCACCTCTCCATAACTCTCTCTCCATACCCTCATCTCTCCATCTCTCTCTCTACAAACCCTCACCTCTCCATACCCTCACCTCTCCATCTCTCTCTCTTTATACCCTCATCTCTCCATCTCTCAATTCAATTCAATTCAAGGGGCTTTATTGGCATGGGAACATATGTTAACATTGCCAAAGCAAGTGAAGTAGATAATATACAAAAGTGAAATAAACAATAAAAATGAACAGTAAACATTACACTAACAGAAGTTCCAAAAGAATAAAGACATTACAAATGTCATAATATGTATATATACAGGGTTGTAACGATGGACAAATGGTTAAAGTACAAAAGGTAAAATAAATAAGCATAAATATGGGTTGTATTTACAATGGTGTTTGTTCTTCACTGGTTGACCTTTTCTTGTGGCAACAGGTCACAAATCTTGCTGCTGTGATTGCACACGGTGGTATTTCACCCAGTAGATATGGGAGTTTGTGTAATCTGAGGGAAATATGTGTCTCTAATATGGTCATACATTGGGCAGGAGGTTAGGAAGTGCAGCTCAGTTTCCACCTCATTTTGTGGGCAGTGTGCACATAGCCTGTCTTCTCTTGAGAGCCAGGTCTGCCTACGGTGGCATTTCTCAATAGCAAGGCTATGCTCACGGAGTCTGTATAATGTCAAAGCTTTCCTTAAGTTTGGGTCAGTCACAGTGGTCAGGTATTCTGCCACTGTGTACTCTCTGTTTAGGGCCAAATATCATTCTAGTTTGCCCTGTTCTTTTGTTAATTATTTACAATGTGTCAAGTAATTCTCTTTTTGTTTTCTCATGATTTGGTTGGGTCTAATTGTGTTGCTGTCCTGGGGCTCTGTGGGGTGTGTTTGTGAACAGAGCCCCAGGACCAGCTTGCTTAGGGGACTCTTCTCCAGGTTCATAGTAGGTGATGGCTTTGTTATGGAAGGTTTGGGAATCGCTTCCTTTTAGGTGGTTGTAGAATTTAATGGCTATTTACTGGATTTTGATAATTAACGGGTATTGGCCTAATTCTGCACCGCATGCATTATTTGGTGTTCTACGTTGTACACAGAGTCTCAATTTGGTGTTTGTCCCATTTTGTGAATTCTTGATTGGTGAGAGGACCCCAGACCTCACAACCATAAAGGGCAATGGGTTCTATAACTGATTCAAGCATTTTTAGCCAGATCCTAATTGGTATGTTGAATTTTATGTTCCTTTTGATGGCATAGAAGGCCCTTCTTACCTTGTCTCTCAGATCGTTCACAGCTTTGTGGAAGTTACCTGTGGCGCTGATGTTTAGGCCAAGGTATGTATAGTTTTTTGTGTGCTCTAGGGCAACGGTGTCAGGATGGAATTTGTATTTGTGATCCTGGCGACTGGACCTTTTTTGGAACACCATTATTTTGGTCTTACTGAGATGTACTGTCTCTCTCTATACCTTCATCTCTCCCTCTCTCCATACCCTCATCTCTCCATCTCCCTCTCTCCCTCTCCATACCCACACCTCCCCCTCTCTAAGTAGTGACGCGCAACATACACAGTTTCCTGAAACGAGTCACATTCTCTCCATTTCTCTATACCCTAATTCTCCATCTCGTTTCAAGTCCAAATCCTCATCTCTCCCTCCTTTAAAGCCCATAGCCCCATCTCGTGCTGCAAAGAAAGACCTAGCTAAGCTGCAGCTGGGCTACCGGGGCTACTGGGAGTACTGGAGTGGGGGTACTGGAGTTGGGCTACCGGGGGTACTGGAGTTGGGCTACTGGAGGTCCTGGAGAGGGGTACTCTAGTGGGGCTACTGGAGTGGGGCTACCGGGGGAAGTGGTGGACTGGAGTTGGGCTATTGGGGGACTGGAGTTGGGCTGTTGGGGGTAGTGGAGGACTGGAGTTGGTTAACGCTGCTTTAAAAGGCTATATGGATGGTTGTATGTTGCATAGGAGTGAATTCTAGACTTGGGCCTGTAGGTGTTAGGTAGCCTTCCCCTTATCCCAGATCTACTTGTGTGCCATAATGTCAACTTCTTGTCATGCCAAACATGACAATGAGTAACAAGGAGTTGGCATGGCAGAACTAAGACGGTGTTTGGGCCCTAAGACCGAGAGATGATGATGATGATGGAGGCCACACTTAATGCAGAAGAGATAAGAGGCGTTGCCCGTGAGGAGGGCGGGGCTCCGGGCCAGGGAACTGATCAAGCCACAGATGCCTCCAAACAGTAGAAGGACCAGGCTAAGAGGGAGTAAGACCACAATCGCACTGTGCATGTCTGGGGAAACAGACACACAATATTCCAACTATAGGAGCATACTTGACACACAGAGGCTTTATCAATAACAGAATCAATTCAAAATGTCCCAAAATAACAATAGCTGTTAGTGTTTTATTTTACAATGGTTATGTATTAAGGTGATAATGGACAGTTAAATGTGAAAGAATACACCTTCTGGCCTGGACATGTTTTATTCCGTTTTCATTGTGACAATAAAATTGTCTTGCTACAGGAAAGATGTCGGACAACAAATAGACCTAGCCTACCTGATACTATAAAGTCATCCATCTAAGCAAGGCATTGGTTTCAAATGACAAAATACACATGCATAGGAATACACACACCTTGGTAAATTATCCATAATCCGGAATGGGAATCCAAAACCTCTGTATTGGTCTGGTTGGTTCTGTTCGCCTTAATAATACCAGTAGTTGCTCCAAATCGCTGCCGCCAGGAACGCAAAGCTGAGGATACCGAAGATGCCCGCAGTGATCACCAGCGAACCGAAGGACAGCTTCATCTCGCCTGATTGATGTAAGGTATTTGCTCAGAGATAATAACAAAAACACATGCGCCTCGATTCAACTCCCCATCGATATAGGGACTAGAAACACCCTATTCATGTTGTTGACTAGGTTTAATGCCAGTAAAAGGCTAAAGTAATTCCGACTATAGTGAAGTCAGCACTAATCTTTATTCCCATATCTCCAGGATGACGCTCTTTCACGGAGTAACCTGTTCACTGCTCAAGAGCTTTAACAACAACGTTACGAGGATGAGGCGTGAAGCAGGAGTGACCACTACCATTGAGGAATAACATTTCCAAGCAGCGGCAGAGTACATAGCAGGCAGGTCCTCTTATTTTATGGGCCCCAGGCGCACAAGTGTTTCTCCCTTTACGCATGGCCATTATGCGCAACTGGTGCCAAACACCAAAATATTGTAGGGACCCGCGATGTATAGGGTGTTTGCATTACATGCTAGCTTCCCTACCCCACCATTCACTACAATATGCTAGCAGGTTTACCAGTAGATTCTCACATACCCAGTTTACATGTTCTATCAAATTAACACAATACATGACAAATAGATCACAAGAGTCAAATTGGGGAAATAAAATATTTATTGCTAAAAACACCTACCCAATGCAGACAGAATATGTACACTAGGCTACTGCACTACCAGTGATTACTCCAGAGCAGAACAACATTTATAAAGTACTCAAACAGGTCCAGTCTCTCCGTTACTCTTCCTCCATGGCAGTCTTGATGATCTCACCTCTTCTGCTTTTTGCCGCCTCCTCAAACCTAGTGATGTCCTCATTGCAATACTTTTTCTGTGATAAGAAAATAGAAGACATTTCAATCTGGTATGCTCAATTTTCCACACACATCTCAGAGATACAGTATGCCCATATTTTCCACTCAGAGATAGGCCTGTATTTATAGGACACATTGGATCACCTGATGGATGCGAGACCTGGGATGGAGTGTTTGATCTGCAGCTTAATGTACTCCTATTAGTTTTAATACGCATCACTGCATCAAAAGGTTGGTCCTCATTAAAGTCCTGGAGATCACTTCATTACTTCTGACTTACCCAACTTTGTTGTTAAAGTATAAAAACGTGATACCAAACCCGTTCACAGGGTTGGTTAACTCTTGAAATTCCTCAGGTCCCCACCAAACTAGGTAAATCCACTTTTAGCTTAACACTCCACCTTTTTGGAATCAATTACAAAATTCACTACATTTGGATTCCCTGGTGCCACTAGGGCAATTTAAAACCCAGATGATAAATTAGTTCACAGGTGTGCAATTGTTTTGATTGACTTTAATAAATGTTTATGATGTCTGTGATGTTCTAATGTAATGCATATGTTATTGTATCTTGTAGTTTTATCTTTTATTTTATGTCCTCAGGGCACCATTAAAAATGAGACCCTGGTCTCAATTGTGATCCCCTGATTAAATAAAAGTTTATAAAATATGTAATTGTTGATATTCTTGTTCTACCCATATACAGTAAATTACACAATAGGAGGAGCACTAAACCTACTTAGTTAACAATTATACCTATTGCCAACATTGATATGGGGATTTCCAAAGACCTAGTCCTAGCTCAACTTACAATGTGGAATTTTTGCTTCTCTTTCTGGAGTTTGAGGAACTCTTCCACGGTCAGGTCATTCACACTCTTCTTCAGGGAGATGAAGTTGCAGCTGGGTGAATGGGACTTATGCTCCTTCCTGAAACAAGAGTCATGCCATGATGAGGAGAAAACACTAGCAATGGGATCAATAGAAACAACAATACTAAATTGTATCCTATTTCTAGTGTAGCAATTGAGGAGGAACAGCAAGAACGGAGGTTGAACTAGCCTCGGTTCCCAGTCTTCACTCACTGGGCAGAGGCTAGACATTCACTACCCGTAGCCTGATTCATTATCTGCTGATAGCTAGGCGGTAGTGTGTTCAGATTTCTAGCACCTGAAACATGTATTTACATGCATGCAATAAACATTACATGTTTATTTACATAAAAGGTGCATAGTAATTTAACCTTTTCGTTAAATAACTTCTCGCTGATATGAAAGATAACTACGTTCCTTCATGTTTCCAAAGACGTACCGCAAGTGATGCGTGTTCACTTTCGGACCGAGTGTTGGGACTCTTGAGAACAGCCCGGGAAGAAGATATCTTCGTCAATATGCTCTAAAAGTAGAACGTCTATGCATGTTGTAGTGACTAGCTAATTAGCTTAAACCCTTGCCACGAGAGCCTAGTAAATAGCAGTAAAGGACACAATTAACCAATATAGGCTTCTTTAGCCATGATCATAGTCTTACAACTCACTCTGGGTCATCATCTGGCTCCCAGCCCTCCAGTTCTTTGAGACAGAAGAAGCACTTGGCTATGTCCGGGCTGTTCTCTATTGGGGTGTGGATGAATCCAGCTTTGGCCATCTGGAATGCACAACAACAAAGTAACTTCATCGTGGTAACTTTTTCGCTAGTAGATTAGACCAGAGTGAAACAATTGCATACATCATTTAGTGTAACCTAACTGAGAAAAGCGAACCACCAAATAATGGACAACTTTGTGTAGTTAGCTAGCTACTACGTGCATTTCTGAAAGCCGTGGTCGAGCTAGCTAACGTTAGCCAGTTTGTTTCGTTAACTTACGTTCTCTGGAGTGCAAGCGCAGCCCTCTTCGAACGGCCACCGCACGTAGGTATTCAATCTGGTTTCATAAAAGTACATTTTTGTATGGTCTTCACTAAAGGGATCCATAACGCGTTCAACCAATAGATTTAAATAGCTAGCTAAAAACAAAAAGCTCTCGATAGCAACACCCGAAGCGAACGAAGATGTTTTTGAAATTTCGGCGGACGTTTGCCTGCGATGTTAGGATTGGTGGGTGGCTAGCAGCGTCATGACATTATACGTCGGTCTTGGTGCTTGGGTAATGTAGTTTTGAACGCTGATTTGTCATAAACAACATTCGCGTTTTTTTTGCATCCGTCAATAACTGGCTGATGCATTTCAAGCAAGCTACAGCACCGAAACGACCTACAAATAGTTATTATGGGCATAACTTTGAAGCAAATAAATTTATTGAAAAGCGTCGTACTGTTTACCGAAACTTCATTTGTTCTGGCCAGTTATTCTTTCTATTCTCGGCTATCGGCGAGATGTGCTGATGAGACTTTGGATGAGTTCGGATGTCTTTCGACGGATACAGCTGCTGAAGTGATCGAGGTGGAGGGTCCGTCTCTCTGCGAGATGCAGTCTGGGTTTTCTTTCTATAAAGCTGCTGACCAACGGAAACTGGCTGGAGGTTAGTCTACCCGTCATTACTGTTGGTCACCATGATGACTTGAGGAAAATGATGGCGCAGGAGTGGGCATGCAACCTGTGTTGGCTTGTGTTTACAGCAGTGATGCACCAACATCTTCAATAACAATAAAACCACAATTTTCATCATTATCATCATCCTCACTAGGCATTGGACATTTTCTCCTGGAGCCTCTCCTCTTCAAGCTCCTCTTCAGCGTTGACGCTGCCCTCATCAACTTCCCTATGATCCTTTGCGGCCTGCTTGATGGGCATCTCTGCTCCCTCCCCTTACGTCTTCCGGGACGACCAGGCCTCCGTATCGGAGAACTACACCGCCTGGAGCAGTCAATCACGTTTATCCTAACCTTAACAAATGGTGGTCCACAGTGTTTGGTAGCAGTGGGCCAACAGGGGAGAGTGGTGCTGGTCAGGACCTGTGAGGGGAGGAGTAAGGTAGCAAGCTTCACGGAGGGGTGTGTGTCGCGGCCTGTGGTGTGTGTGTGTGCGCGCGCAGGCAGGAAAGGCCTGTATTATAGCACCGGCTCAGATATTCTAGCCCTGGATCTCCCAGGGGAGTGTGAGGCAGCTCCAAGCCTGGTGGTAGGCCACTGTGAGAGGCAAGACCAGGGTCAGGCCATGGAGAGACCCAGGGAGTATGCTGCCCTACAGTCCTGTCAGCCTGAATGTCTGCAGGGTTTCACCCTGGCTGGGCCCCTCACACAACGCCTCAGGTAAAGATTTATATGTGTGTGTGTGTTCAGCTCACCCAATATTTTCTGTGACCAATCTTTGTTGTCAGGTTTGTTTTACTACGGATTGTGTGTGTGTGTTACAGGCATAGTGCAGCTGGTGGCGTTGTCTCTCAGAGGGAGGCTCCAGCTGTTGAGGTAACTGTAGGGGACACCAATTTGAAGGAAGTTAAGGAGGCCGTGGAGGTGCAGTGCTTTTTCATGGCAGCAGTGTGTGGACTACACATCAGATGACCTGGCCTCCACAATCACAAGACCTCAACCCAATTGAGATGTTTTGGGATGAGTTGGACCGCAGAGTGAAGGAAAAGCAGCCAACAAGTGCACAGCATATGTGGGAACTCCTTCAAGACTGTTGGAAAAGCATTCCAGGTGAAGCTGGTTGAGAGAATGCCAAGAGTGTGCAAAGCTGTCATCAAGGCAAAGGGTGGCTACTTTGAAGAATCTAAAATATATTTTAATCTGATTAATGCTTTTTTGGTCACTTCATGATTCCATGTGTTATTTCATAATTTTGATGTCTTCACTATTGTTCTACAATGTAGAAAATAGTAAAAATAAAGAACAACCCTTGAATGAGTAGGTGTGTCCATACTTTTGACTGGTGCTGTATGCTCCTTATCCTCTGACACCGGTATCATCCCACATACACTCCTCATCCATAACATCCTCTGACACTGGTACTGTCCCACATCCAATCCTCATCCATAACATACTCTGACACTGGTACTGTCCCACATACACTCCTCATCCATAACATACTCTGACACTGGTACTGTCCCACATACACTCCTCATCCATAACATCTTCTGACACTGGTACTGTCCCACATTCACTCCTCATCCATAACATCCTCTGACACTGGTA
>QNTS01006833.1:17569-31671 GCA_003317085.1 Hucho hucho
TCAGTTTTACTAGTGCAAGTTTGGCAGCATGAGTGAAGGAGGCTTTGTTGCGAAATAGAAAGCCGATTCTAGATCTAATTTTGGATTGGAGATGTTTAATGTGAGTCTGGAAGGAGAGTTTACAGTCTAACCAGACACCAAGGTATTTGTAGTTGTCCACGTATTCTAGGTCAGAGCCGTCCAGGGTAGTGATGCTAGTCGGGCGGGCGGATTCAGGCAGCGAACGGTTGAAAAGCATGCATTTGGTTTTACTAGCGTTTAAGAGCAGTTGGAGGCCACAGAAGGAGTGCTGAATGGCATTGAAGCTCGTTTGGAGGTTAGTTAACACAGTGTCCAAAGAAGGGCCAGGTCAGTGTGGGACAAGTGTGTGGACCGCCTTCCCCTGTTTTACAACCCTGGGCCCAACGTTACTTCTGATGAGCAGCTTATGCCATTTAGGGGCCGCTGCTCCTTCAGGCAGTACATACCTTCAAAACCTGGGCAAGATCTGGGCTGCCTGTGATGCTGCTTTCTCATATTCGGGGAAGCCAGATGAAGAAGCCCCTGAGAAGAACCAAGGGATGCGGGTTGTCCTGTATGTAACACAGGGACTCCGAGGCCATAACATCACATGCAATAACTTTTTTACTTCGCATAAGCTGGGACAGGAGCTCCTCAAGAGGAAGCTGACGATGTTAGGAACAATACGAAAAAATAAGCAAAAGCTCCCACCTCAGCTGTTGAATTCACGGAACAGACCTATCAATTCCTCTAAGTTTGTGTTCACGGCCGAAATGTCCCTAGTGTCCTAAAGGCAAAAATGTGGTACTCATGAGTACGCTGCATAGGGATGGGAGAATATGTGGCCAGGAACATCTAAAACCAGAAATCATAATGGATTACAATGCCACAAAAGGAGGGGTGGACGATTTAGTCAAGCTGGTGACTGGCTACAGTTGCAAAAGAAGAACCCTACGCTGACCACTTGTAATATTCTTCAACATCTTGGACATCTCAGCGTACAATGCGTTTGTCATCTAGATGGCTTTGAACACAGAATGGAAGAGGGGGGTGCTCCAGGGGAGACGGTTCTTTCTCAAGGATCTGGGCAAGACATTGGTAAGACCTAAAATCCAGAGGAGGAAACCCACAATTCTGCAGATTCAGGAGGAGGATGCTGGTTCCCCATCCACCCAACCCACAACTCTATTACTGGAAGTAAGTGTGAGTGATGTTGTTGCATGTATGTGTGTGTCTGACTCTCCTACTTTGGCCTGCTGTAACTATATATGTGAGTGAGTGAGACGTTAATAAAATTCCTGAACTAAGTGGTTTCATCATTCTAGATTGCAGCCAGAAGCAAAAAGAAGTAGTGCTGCAATGTGTGTGGACCCAAGAAGGACAGGAAGACACAGTACACATGCATCAAGTGCAATAAATACATTTGCAACACACAGTAAAACTCTGTCCCTCTTGTGGTGTGCTCACTTATCATTTCCATAAAATACTGTATGTAAAATTTGCGCTTCCAATTTGTCCAGTTCAAACCAATAAACATCAATAATGATGAAAACCTTGTTTCATGTATATTTGTTCAAGATATACATGATTTATTCCACCCATGTCTTGATTTTAATTGATTTATGTTTGCAAAAATCACATTTTATAAAAAATAAATGAATAGTGCTTATATTGATGAATGTGATCTAGCGGAGGTAAATTGTAAATATTAACCATGTATGCTGTCTAAATTGCTTGTAATTGATATAAGCCAACATCTAAGTACTAAGTATTTTTGTGTAAGTTGTTATTGTCAATGCCGGTGTGAATAGCTGGTGTAGAAGTCAGGCGCAGGAAAGCAGATATGAGTGAAACAACATATTTTAATAAAATACGGAAAAGGAAATAACAAATACAATGTGCCCTTAAAAACACACGGGCGAATATAACCAGCTGTAGAAATCTGCAAGGAAACAACAAACACGCACAAAACCATGGGAGAAACAGAGGGTTTAAATAAGGAACATGTAATTATGGGATAGAAACCAGGTTTGTATAATGAAGACAAAACACATTCTGCCGCCTCACGGCCCGTTGCAGGTGCACATGGGCGGCGTCCCAGGTCTCCTCAGAGCGCCTAAACCATTCATCCGCCGCAAGAGCCTCAATCTGGCTCTGATGCCACAGTGCCAGAACCGGCTGATAATCTAGTACACACTGGAAGGGAGATGGGTTAGTGGAGGAGTGGCGGAGTGAGTTTTGGGCCATCTCTGCCCAGGGGATGAAAGCCGCCCACTCCCCACGGCCGGTCCTGGCAGTATGACCGCAGAAACCTACCCACATCCTGGTTTACTCTCTCCACCTGCCCGTTACTCTCTGGGTGAAAACCTGAGGTGAGGCTGACCGAGACCCCCAGACGCTCCATAAACACCCTCCAAACCCTGGACGTGAACTAGGGACCCCGATCAGAGACTATATCCTCAGGCACCCCGTATTGCCGGAAGACGTGTGTGAACAGGGCCTCCGCAGTCTGTAGGGCCGTAGGGAGACCGGGCAAAGGGAGGAGACGGCAGGACTTAGAAAACCGATCCACAACGACCAGGATCGTGGTGTTACCCTGTGAGGGAGGAAGATCAGTCAGGAAGTCCACAGACAGGTGCGACCACGGCCGCTGTGGAACGGGTAGGGGTTGTAACTTCCCTCTGGGCAGGTGTCTAGGAGCCTTGCACTGGGCGCACACCGAGCAGGAGGAAACATAAACCCTAACGTCTTTAGCTAAAGTGGGCCACCAGTACTTCCCACTAAGACAGCACACTGTCCGACCGATGCTAGGATGACCAGAGGAGGGTGATGTGTGGACCCAATAGATCAACCGGTCGCGGACAGCAGACGGAACGTACAGATGCCCAGCTGGACACTGAGAGGGAGTGGGCTCCGTATGTAACGCCTGCTCGATGTCCACATCCAGCTCCCACACTACCGGTGCCACCAGGCAAGAGGCCGGGAGTATGGGAGTGTGATCCATGAACCGCTCCTCTGTGTCATACATCCGGGACAGTGCGTCTACCTTAGCGTTCTGGGAACCTGGTCGGTAGGAAAGGGTGAAAACAAAACGGGTAAAGAACATGGCCCACCTTGCCTGACGAGGGTTCAGTCTCCTTGCCGCCCGGATGTACCCCAGATTGCGGTGGTCAGTCCAGATGAGAAAAGGGTGTTTAGCCCCCTCAAGCCAATGTCTCCACGCCTTCAGAGCCTTGACGACAGCCAACAGCTCCCGGTCCCCCACATCATAGTTTTGCTTCGGTGGCGTACCCGAGCGCTGAGAGAGCACGGCTCCTATCCCAGCCTCGGATGCGTCCACTTCCACTATGAATGCCAAAGAGGGTTCCGGATGAGCCAGCATGGGAGCCGAGGTAAACAGAGCCTTCAGGTGACCACAAATCCCTGTCCGCTCCAGCCGACCACTGCAGTCGCACCGGTCCCCCCTTCAGCAGTGAGGTAATAGGAGCCGCTAGTTGGCAAACCCTAGGAACCGCTGCACTTCCTTTACCGTGGTGGGAGTCGGCCAATTATGCACGGCTGAAATGTGGTCACTCTCCATCTCTACCCCTGATGTGGAATTGCAGTACCCTAGGAAGGAGACGGACTGTTGAAAGAACAGACATTTCTCAGCCTTGACGTACAGGTCATTTTCCAACAGTCGACCAAGCACCCTGCGCACCAGGGACACATGCTCGGCGCGTGTAGCGGGGTATATCAGAATGTCGTCGATATACACCACTACACCCTGCCTGTGCAGGTCCCGGAAAATCTCGTAAACAAAGGCCTGAAAGACTGATGGAGCATTCATCAACCCATACGGCATGACGAGGTATTCATAGTGCCCTGATGTGGTACTAAATGCCGTCTTCCACTCGTCCCCCTCCCGGATAAGCACCAGGTTGTAAGCGCTCCTGAGATCCAATTTTGTGAAGAAGCGCACCCCGTGCATTGACTCGATCGCACTGGCTATGAGAGGCAGCGGGTAGCTCTATCTCACAGTGATCTGATTGATACCCCGATAGTCAATACACAGGCGCAGACCTCCATCCTTCTTCTTCACAAAAAAGAAACTCGAGGAGGCAGGTGAAGTGGAGGGACGAATGTATCCCTGCCCCAGGGATTCGGAGACATATGTTTCCATAGCTGCCGCCTCCTACTGGGACAGAGGGTACACGTGACTCCTGTGAAGTGCTGCGCACAATCCCCCCTGTCGATGGGGTGGAAATTTAGTCGCCATCTTCTTACAGAAGGCAAGAGCCAAATTGGGATATTCTGAGGAGATGCGCACGGTGGAGACCTGGTCTGAAATTTCCACCGTAGTCACACCGATGGAAACCCTTACAGACCTACCTGAGCACTTTCGTGACCACCCCTTGAGAGCTCTCTGTTGCCACGAAATAGTGGGGTCATGACAGGCCAACCAGGGTAGGCCCAGCACCATGGGAAACACAGGAGAATCAATAAGGAAGAGACTGATTCTCTCCTTATGACCCTCCTGCGTAACCATGTCTAGTGGAGCGGTGGCCTCCCTAATCAGCCCTGACCCTAATGGTCGACTATCTAGGGTGTGCACATGAAAGGGCATATCAACAGTAACAATGGGGATCCCTAAACTATGGGCAAAAGAACGGTCAATAAAATTCCCAGCTGCGCCTGAATCTACGAGCACCTAATGCTGGGAATGTGGGGAAAACTCAGAAAATTCAATAAACACATACATGTGAGCAACAGGGGGCTCTGGGTGAGCCTGGTGCCTACTCACCTGGGGTGACACGACAGTGCCCTGTCTGCTGCCTCTACTCCCTGAGGAACCCCCCCAGCACCGACCAGCAGTGTGCCCGCCACAGATGGTACAGGGAATGGCCCCTCCTCCGGTCAGCCTAAGTGCAGCACCTCCCAGCTCCATGGGCGTCGGAGCGGAGGTGCTGGGGGATGGAACAGGCAGGCCCCGATCAAGACGTCCGCGGGTGGCCAGCAAGTTGTACAGCTGGATGGACAGGTCCACCAGCTGGTCCAATGTGAGGGTGGTGTCTCGGCATGCCAACTCCCGTCTCCCTCACTCCATACCGCGTTGGCCCATTCCAGTGCTTTGCCTGAGAGGCAGGAGACGAGGGTGGACACGCTCTCATGTCCCGAAGGAGCCGGGTGGACGGTCGCCAGGTAGAGTTCTAGCTGGAGTAGGAACCCCTGGCATCAGGGTTTAAATAAGGAACATGTAATTATGGGATAGAAACTATGTGTGTATAATGAAGACAAAACACATAGAAATTGAAAGTAGATCAGCGGTAGCTAGAAGACCGGTGACGTCGACCGCTGAACGTCGCCCGAACAAGGAGAGGGACCGACTTCGGAGGAAGTCGTGACAGTTATGGCTGTATTGTTTTAAAAACCCAATACTTTTGTGGGTCCATCAAACCTGCGAACATTGGGTGAATAACAAAAACATGAATACCACACAACTGTTAAACAGGTCAACATTCACATGGCCGCAGGACCAGATGGATTACCAGGACGTGTACCAACTGGCAATTGTCTTCACTGACATTTTCAAGCTCTCCCGGACAGAGTCTGTAATACCTACAGGTTTCAACGTGACTGCTCCCACTATTGTCCCTGTGCCCAAGGAAGTGAAGGTAACCTTCCTAAATGACTACTGCCCCGTAGCAGTCACATTGGTAGCCATTAAGTGCTTTGAAAGAATGGTCTTGGCTCACATCAACACCATCATCCCGGAAACCCTAGACCCACTCCAATTCTCATACAGCCCCAACAGATCCACAGATGACACAATCTCAATCACACTCCACACTGTCCTTTCCAACCTGGACAAAAGGAAAACCTATGTGAGAATGGTGTTCATTGACTACAGCATTCAACACCATAGTGCCCAAAAAGCTCATCACTAAGCTAAGGACCCTGGGACTAAACACCTCCCTCCACAACGGGATCCTGGACTTCCTGCCGGGCCACCCCCAGGTGGTAAGGGTAGGCAACAACACATCTGCCACGCTGATCCTCAACATGGGGGCCCCTCAGGGGTGCATGCTTACTCCACTCATGTACTCCCTGTTCACCCATGACTGCATGGCCAAGGACGACCCAACACCTTCATTAAGTTTGCTGACGACACAACGGTGGTAGGCCTGATCACTGACAATGATGAGACAGCAGTGTGGTGCCAGGACAACAACCTCTCCCTTAACGTGAGCAAGACAAAGGAGATGATCGTGGACTACAGGAAAAGGAGGGCCGAACACGCCCCCATTCACATTCACACATATGGGAACTACTCGGCATCCGAACGTAAGGCTTTACAGAGGGTAGTGTGTTCAGCCCAGTAGATCACTGTGGCCAAGCCTCCTGCCATTCAGAACCAATATAACAGGTGGTCTCAGAGGAAGGCCCCAAAAATTACCTAAAAACTTGTCACCCAAGTCATAGACTTTTCTCTCTGCAACCCCAAGGCAAGCGGTACTGGAGCACCAAGTCTAGGTGCAAAAGGCCTCGACTAACCTGTAACCCCGCACATTAACTCAGTACCAGTACCCCCTGTATATAACCTCATTATAGTTATTTTATTGTGATATTTGTATTTGTATTTTTTTTTACTTTAGTTTATTTTGTAAATATTTTCTTAACTCTATTTTTCTTAAAACCACATTGTTGGTTAAGGGCTTGTAAGTAAGCATTTCACGGTACGGTCTAAACCTGTTGTATTCAGTGCATGTGACAAATACAATTTGATTTGATTTGATTTTATACCACACATGAGAAGCGGTATTTTGAATGTTTGTTATCCTATCTCTTCTGTCAACCATAGATAACAGTGTTTCGAATGGGTTCTGAAGGACAGCAAGATATTGAAATGGCCATTCTGACTGCTTTATTAAAAGGTAACACTTTTAATTATTTTGGTATTTTTTATTTTTAGGGGGTAGATCTTCTTTAATATTGCAGATAGATTGTAGCTTCCGTCAATGTCATTTTCTGCATCATTTCCAATCCACCATATTTTTGTAAATATCTACAGTACCAGTCAAAAGTGTTTTTGGAGGTGTAACTAAATTATTCCATATGTGTTATTTCATAGTTTTGATGTCTTCACTATTATTCTACAATGTAGAAAATAGTAAAAAAAAAAAATGATGTATGTATGTATGTATGTGTGTGTGTATGTATGTGTGTATGTATGTATGTGTGTATGTATGTATGTGTGTATGTGTGTATGTATGTGTGTATGTATGTATGTGTGTATACTGTATGTATGTGTGTATGTATGTATGTATGTATGTATGTACAGTCGTAGCCAAAGGTTTTGAGAATGACACAAATATACATTTCCACAAAGTTTGCTGCTTCAGTGTCTTTAGATATTTTTGTCAGATGTTACTATGGAATACTGAAGTATAATTACAAGCATTTCATAAGTGTCAGAGGCTTTTATTGACAATTACATGAAGTTGATGCTAAGAGTAAATTTTTGCAGTGTTGACCCTTCTTTTTCAAGACCTCTGCAATCCGCCCTGGCGTGCTGTCAATTAACTTTTGGGCCACATCCTGACTGATGGCAGCCCATTCTTGCATAATCAATGCTTGGAGTTTTGTCAGAATTTGGGGGTTTTTGTTTGTCCACCCGCCTCTTGAGGATTGACCACCAGATCTTAATGGGATTAAGGTCTGGGGAGTTTCCTGGCCATGGACCCAAAATATCGATGTTTTGTTCCCCGAGCCACTTAGTTATCACTTTTNCCTTATGGCAAGGTGCTCCATCATGCTGGAAAATACATTGTTCGTCACCAAACTGTTCCTGGATGGTTGGGAGAAGTTGCTCTCAGAGGATGTGTTGGTACCATTCTTTATTCATGCTGTGTTCTTAGGCAAAATTGTGAGTGAGCCCACTCCCTTGGCTGAGAAGCAACCCCACACATGAATGGTCTCAGGATGCTTTACTGTTGGCATGACACAGGACTGATGGTAGCGCTCACCTTGTCTTCTCCGGACAAGCTTTTTTCCGGATGCCCCAAACAATCGGAAAGAGTATTCATCAGAGAAAATTATTTTACCCCAGTCCTCAGCTGTCCAATCCCTGTACCTTTTGCAGAATATCAGTCTGTCCCTGATGTTTTTCCTGGAGAGAAGTGGCTTCTTTGCTGCCCTTCTTGACACCAGGCCATCCTCCAAAAGTCTTCACCTTACTGTGCGTGCAGATACACTCACACCTGCCTGCTGCCATTCCTGGTGGCGTCCCGATCCCGCAGCTGAATCAACTTTAGGAGACGGTCCTGGCACTTGCTGGACTTTCTTGGGCACCCTGAAGCCTTCTTCACAACAATGGAAACACTCTCCTTGAAGTTCTTGATGATCCGATAAATGGTTGATTTAGGTACAATTGTCACGGATCCCTTCGGAACTGTCATTGCGCACACCTGGCCCCAATTGCCAATGATTAGTGTTTGTATATATGTGCCCTTTGGTTCTCCATTGGGCTGTCGATTGTTGTATTATGTCCGTTGGTGTGAATACCTGTGCTGTGTGTTTTGGTTTTTGTGCCATTGTGGATTGCGCAGATTTTAGGGATCATTGGGGCACTTGCTCCCCATTCCCGACATTACCTGGGGAAATGTAAGGCGCCAAATTCAAAATCCAAAAGTTGAATTATTAAACATTCATCAATATACAAGTGTTGCATAGTCATCAAAAGCTTAGAGTCTTGGCAATATCACAGCGTTGTCAGATTTCAAAAATGCTTCATGGCAAAAGCACAACATTTGATTGTTTGAGGATAGCACCTCTCATATTTTATGCATTAGCATGAATGCATAACCAGCGCGGATCTCACAAAACACATATAAGAGCTAAAATAAATCGCTTACCTTTGATGATCTTCTCCTGAGGCCATCCGAAGTGTCCAAGCAAGACAATCCATGTTTCATTTTTTATATCCATAAATCTCTGTTTGGTTGGCGCGTTATGTTCAGAAAATCCACTGTCGAGTCACCCGTTGTACAGTGAAGAGAAAGTGTTCAAATTATACCTATCAACTTTGCCCAAACAAATCAAACATCATTTATAATATATCCTTAGGTATCCTTTTATGTATATTAATGATTATATTTCATACGGATAGTATCCTAAACGATATAAAAGGTAAATAAAGAGGAACGTGCGCACGGTCTCGTGCACCGAAAACTGAACTGGCTTCCTGGGTCCTCTTACCAATTCTTCTTCTATTCTGCTCTGTTCCATGATAAACGCATGAAACACTGTCTAAAGACTGTTGACATCTAGTGGAAGCCATAGGTACTGCAATCTGGGAGCTATTTCACTGAGAATCCCATAGGCAGGCATTGAAAGTGAGGGCATGTCACAAAAAAATAATCTGGACAGAAATTCCTCGGGTTTTCGCCTGCTAAATCAGTTCTGTTATACTCACAGACATTATTTTAACAGTTTTAGAAACTTCAGAGTGTTTCCTATCCAATAGTACTAATTATGTGCATATCCTTTCTTGGCCTGAGTGGCAGCCATTTTACTTTGGGCACACCAGACTCTCCAAAACCGACACCTCTGCTGCCGCTCCCTAATAGGTTAACGAGAAAATCACTGACATGATGTCAGCTGCTCCTTTTGTGGCAGGGCTGAAATGCAGTGGAAATGTTTTTTGGGGATTCAGTTCATTTGCATTGCAAAGAGGGATATTGCAATTAATTGCAATTCATCTGATCACGTTTCATGACATTCTGGAGTATATGCAAATTGCCATCATACAAACCAAGACAGCAGACTTTGTGAAAATTTTTATTTGTGTCATTCTCAAAACTTTTGGCCACAACTGTATGTACAGTATGTATGTATGTATGTATGTATGTATGCATGTAGATACAGTACCAGTTTGTACACACCAACTCATTCAAGGGTTTTTCTTTATTTGTACTATTTTCTACATTGTACTTTAAGACATGGAGGTCAGTGAATCTGGAAAAGTACAAGAACTTTGAAAGTTTCTTCAAGTGCAGTCGTAAAAACCATCAAGCGCTATGATGAAACTGGCTCTCATGAGGACCGCCACAGGAAAGGAAGACCCAGAGTTACCTCTGCTGCAGAGGATAAGTTCATTAGAGTTACCAGCATTAGAAATTACAGCCCAAATAAATGCTTCACAGAGGTCAAGTAACAGACACATCTTAACATCAACTGTTCAGAGGAAACTGCATGAATCAGTCCTTCGTGGCCGAATTGCTGCAAAGAAACCACTACTAAAGGACACCAATAAGAAGAAGAGACTTGCTTGGGCCAAGAAACACGAGCAATGGACATTAGACCGGTGGAAATCTGTCCTTTGGTCTGTTGAGTCCAAATTTGAGATTTTTGGTTCCATCCGCCGGTTCCATCCAGTAGGTGAACGGATGAATTCTGCATGTGTGGTTCCCACCGTGAAGCATGGAGGAGGGGGTGTGATAGTGTGGGGGTGCTTTGCTGGTGACATGGTCTGTGCATTATTTAGATTTCAAGGCACGCTTATCCAGCATGGCAGACCCTCCTTTGGCAGCAATAACCTCAACCAAATGTTTTCTGTAGTTGCGGATCAGACCTGAAAAAAGGTCAGGAGGAATTTTGGACCATTCCTCTTTACAAAACGTTCAGTTCGGCAATATTCTTAGGATGGCAGGTGTGAACCACTCTCTTCATGCCACAGCATCTCAATCAGGTTGAGGTCAGGACTCTGACTGGTCCACTCCAGAAGGCGTATTTTCATCTGTTGAAGCCATTCTGTTGTGGATTTACTTCTGTGTTTTGGGTCGTTGTCCTGATGCATCACCCAACTTCTGTTGAGCTTCAATTGGAGGACAGATAGCCTTACATTCTCCTGCAAAATGTCTTGATAAACTTGGGAATTCATTTTTCCATCGATGATAGCAAGCTGTCCAGGCCCTGAGGCAGCAAAGCAGCCCTAAACCATGATGCTCCCTACACCATACTTTACAGTTGGGATGAGGTTTTGATGTTGGTGTGCTGTGCATTTTTTCTCCACACACAGTGTTGTGTGTTCCTTCCAAACAACTCAACTTTAGTTTAATCTGTCCACAGAATATTTTGCCAGTAGCACTGTGGAACATGCAGATGCTCTTTTGCGAACTTCAGACGTGCAGCAATGTTTTTTTTTGGACAGCAGTGGCTTTTTCCTTGGTGTCCTCCCATGAGCCCCATTCTTGTTTAGTGTTTTGCGTATCGGAGACTCGTCAGCAGAGATGTTAGCATGTTCCAGAGATTTCTGTAAGTCTTTAGCTGACACTCTAGGATTCTTCTTAACCTCATTGAGCATTCTGCACTGTAATCTTGCAGTCATCTTTGCAGGACGGCCACTTCTAGAGAGAGTAGGAACAGTGCTGAACTTTCTCCATTTATAGACAATTTGTCTTACCATGGATGGATGAACATCAAGGCAAGTCAACAATTCTTAATCTTGGGTCTTCTGAGATGTCTTTTGTTCAAGGCATGGTTCACATCAGGCAACGCTTCTTGTGAATAGCAAACTCAAATTTTGTGAGTGTTTTTTATATTGCAGGGCAGCTCTAATCAACATCTCCAATCTTGTCTCAATGGTTGTACTCCAGGTTAGCTGACTCCTGACTCCAATTAGCTTTTAGAGAAGTCATTAGCCTAGGTGTTCACATACTTTTTTCAACCTACACTGTGAATTTTTAAATGATGTATTCAATATGTGTTTGTCTGCTGTTGCGACTTAGATGAAGATCAGATCTAATTTCAGGGTTCACATACTTTTTCTTGCCACTGTATGCTTCTACTTCCAGCTTATACACACTATACAAATTTTACGGACACAATCTTTTTTGCAATAGTTATCTTTTGTTTGTTTTTGCTCCTCAACCATCTTTTTCTGAACGCCATCCGTTTAACATTTAACACTTTTTCAGATGTACACTTTGAAAATGTTGTTTTTAACTCTGTGGGTGTTAACATCACTAAGGAGATGTTTTCTGTTTTAAAACAGAATGCCATAACTGCCCTGTGAAGTCATACAGTTCTTAAGTTCAAGCAGATGAATGAGACTGTCCTGTGTGTTGCTAGGCACCAAGGCCTCTACCAATGACACTGTCTATGTTGTGTACTCACAGGAACCAACGCCTCTGCCCCGGACCAGCTGAGTCTAGCTCTGGCCTGGAACAGAGTGGACATAGCACGCAACCAGATTTTTGTCTACGGTCACCATCTACCAGTGAGTCATTCACCAGACTACCCTGCAGTCCACTTAGGGTTGCAACATCCAGAAACCCCAGGTGGATAATTTAAGCAGGCAATTCGGAATACTCTAACCAGGATTTCTGGAAAATGAGAATGTTGGGAAGGTTGCAGGAATGTTGCAACCCTGGCTAAGACTACCTCATCTGTTGCTGTTCAGAAACAACACCATACAAACCTGCCATGAAGCATCACCTCAAACATTTACTGTACATTTACACTATTAACTGGACGGATGTCAGACCACACTAACTGAAATTATTTTTGATACAGACAGACACACAGGTTTAATGACAGAGATCTAGGAACATCCTGAACAGTAGATCATAACCTGACGTAATATGATCCAATAGGTACAGTGATCACACTAGGGTATTAAGGCTTTGTAAGGACCATCTATATTCCTATTAAATGACCATTTCAGGAATTGAACTCTTAATATTTCCCCTCATCTTTTCGGATAAAGAAGATTAATCCTGCTTGTTGATTATGAACATGAACACAAAAACCCGTTTTAATGAAAATGTTTTTTTGCAATGAACCACCCCTCCTCCCCCAGCCTGCCAGTGCCCTAGCCAACAGCAGTGGTACTGTAGCCACTACCACAGAGAGGCCGAAGAGTCCGGCCGCTGCCCCCAGGAACAAGGCCAAGGCCCGGGGGAAAAAGGGGAAGGGAGGGAAGGCCAAGCCTGAACCACCTGAGGAGACTGACCCTAGGAAGATAGAACTATTGCGATGGGTAAGAGCAGTGTTAGAGTTGGCCCGGTGCTTGTCACCTAACATTTTATACTGCTTGAGTACATGCACTTCCTATGGAATATTAGCTCTGAAATACCATGAGCACCGGCATCTAAATATAAAGAGTAGTGGCACCAGTCATGAATGTGTCCCTCTCCCAGGTGAACTCTCTGGAGCAGGCCATGATGGATGCCTTGGTGCTGGACAGGGTGGACTTTGTCAAGCTGCTGATAGAGAACGGCGTCAACATCCACCATTTCCTCACCATTCCTCGCCTGGAGGAGCTGTACAACACGGTGAGACAGGCAGGCAGACAGACAGACAGAGACAGACAGACAGACAGACAGGCAGGCAGGCAGGCAGGCAGGCAGGCAGGCAGGCAGACAGACATGATCACAACGTCCACCATTTCCTCACCATTTCTCGTCTGGAGGAGCTGTACAACACAGTGAGATGAGACAAGAACACGCTAATGTAGAGACCCTGAATCAACCCCATATCCAGTTCTAGGGTTAGGGTTGTTCATATCGTACAACTTTCTCTTCCTAACACACAGAGACTGGGTCCTGCTAACACCTTGCACGTTGTGGTGAGAGATGTCAAGAAGGTAAGATGATCTCTCTGATTCATGCTTGCTATTCTTCCTCATTCAACATTATTTCTCCTGTTTCAGTTTAATTAAACTGTGGTTTGTGCTGTTACAGCCAGGTGTGTAATCAGGGATTACAGAAATGTAATCTTTGAGTATAATCTGTGGTGTTCCAGGGCAACCTCCCACCAGACTACCAGATCACTCTGATTGACATTGGTCTGGTGATGGAGTACCTGATGGGTGGGGCTTACCGCTGTAACTACACCAGGAAGAACTTCAGGGCGCTTTACAACAACCTTTACGGGCTGAAGAGGGTAAGACTAGTTAGCTCTATAACAACCTGTATTGACTGAAGAGGGCAACACTAGTTAGCTCTATAACAACCTGTATTGACTGAAGAGGACAACACTAGTTAGCTCTATAACAACCTGTATTGACTGAAGAGGACAATACTAGTTAGCTCTATAACAACCTGTATTGACTGAATAGG
>QNTS01006834.1:6169-38509 GCA_003317085.1 Hucho hucho
TATTTTGGTTTCATCTGACCATATGACATTCTCCCAATCCTCATCTGGATCATCCAAATGCTCTCTAGCAAACTTCAGACGGGCCTGAACATGTACTGGCTTAAGCAGGGGGACACGTCTGGCACTGCAGGATTTGAGTCCCTGGCGGCGTAGTGTGTTACTGATGGTAGGCTTTGTTACTTTGGTCCCAGCTCTCTGCAGGTCATTCACTAGGTCCCCCCGTGTGGTTCTGGGATTTTTGCTCACCGTTCTTGTGATCATTTTGACCCCACGGGGTGAGATCTTGCGTGGAGCCCCAGATCGAGGAAGATTATCAGTGGTCTTGTATGTCTTCCATTTCCTAATAATTGCTCCCACAGTTGATTTCTTCAAACCAAGCTGCTTACCTATTGCAGATTCAGTCTTCCCAACCTGGTGCAGGTCTACAATTTTGTTTCTGGTGTCCTTTGACAGCTCTTTGGTCTTGGCCATAGTGGAGTTTGGAGTGTGACTGTTTGAGGTTGTGGACAGGTGTCTTTTATACTGATAACAAGTTCAAACTGGTGCCATTAATACAGGTAACGAGTGGAGGACAGAGGAGCCTCTTAAAGAAGAAGTTACAGGTCTGTGAGAGCCAGAAATCTTGCTTGTTTGTATGTGACCAAATACTTATTTTCCACCATAATTTGCAAATAAATTCATTAAAAATCCTACAATGTGATTTTCTGGATTTTTTTTCCTCATTTTGTCTGTCATAGTTGAAGTGTACCTATGATGAACATTACAGGCCTCTCTCATCTTTTTAAGTGAGAGAACTTGCACAATTGGTGGCTGACTAAATACTTTTTTGCCCCACTGTATAATGATCTTGGAGTGGATGCGAGCTTCGATTGAAAGCCAGTGCAGTGTGCAGATCATTTTTACTTTTTTATTTAACCTTTATTTAACTAGGCAAGTCAGTTAAGAACAAATTCTTATTTTCAATGACGGTCTAGGAACAGTGGGTTAACTGCCTTGTTCAGGGGCAGAGCAACAGATGTTAACCTTGTCAGCTCGGGAATTCGACCTTGCAACCTTCCGGTTACAAGTCCAACGCTCTAACCACTAGGCTACCTGCCGAAGCGGGGTGACATGGAAGAACTTGGGAAGGTTGAACACCAAGCGGCCTGCGGTGTTCTGGATAAGTTGCAGGGGTTTAATGGCACAAGTGGGGAGCCCAGCCTACAATTTTCCTGAGGTCGCGGAGACTGCATTCACGGTAAATGTTGCATATGTCGGCTCAAAAGGAAACTTCCTTTAAATTTTTACGCGGACCTTCCACGATACTTCGGCGATACAGACTGAATCCGGCCCTAAATTTCAATCAAGCTATAAAGCAGATCTTCCTTGATACTTCGGCGATACGGATTGAATCCAGCCCTAAATCTCTTCTTCAATGCAATCCTCTCTGCCTGCTGCCTCTTGGGCAACATATTGCAGACCTTACATTATTACACTGTGCTCAGAACACATTAGATCCCACACAGGACAGCATTAGGTGTGTGTGTGTGTGCATGTGTCTGTACATGCATCCATGTGCATTTGTGCGAACAGTATGTGTGTTCGCGTGCAGTGATTTAGTGTAAACAATAGGTGGGTCAACGCTGATCGCCGTTTTCTATACTTAAAAAAAAAATACACAAAATGTGGGTAAACGCTCACGCAAAATAAAAAAAAGTGCATAAGCGGTGTTATTTAGTAGGCAGGTAACAGTGGTAGGCCAAAGTTATTCAGCACATTACCATGATACACATCCAACCCCTAGGGGGCAGTGGCTGCCGGGGCCAGGTAAGGAAGCGCTGGTATGCATAAGAAGTCTGTGGACAGATTACCAAGCTAATAAACTGAACGAGGGTAATGTTCAGACCACGCGGCATTTGATTTTGTGTCTTTTAGATTTTTTGTATTGTAGCGATCCTAGTTACAATTCCCACCAAGTTAAGCAAACCTGCTGTCCCCAGGCACACACACACCCAACCATAGAAATATTAAGAAATCATTCTAGGCACCCAACAGTGTCCGCACGCACACTCACTTTTATGTTAATGCATGGAATCAACTATCAGGTTATAGTACATTAGGCAAGCTGTAAAAGACACTGTAAAAAATGTGGTATTGAATCTACTAAAATCTAAGCAACAATGATACACACTTATTGAGTAGATGTCATTTCCTATGTTTTTGAGTAAAAACACTTGATTATTCCAATGTACATAATTCAATTAAGTCCAGGGAAATACAAAAATAAAAAGTAACTGCCAAACTTATTAAAGAAATTGAATAGTGGCTACTCAAACATCTCCAATGATCAGTACAACTCAAATCATAAAAGAGGTACTAACTCAGATGTCAATAAGATTTCTTATCACTTAATGTTTTTGAGTACTGGTAACAAATATTCAGTTATTGAGTAAACATAACTTTATTTATTTGTGGGTTTTTACAAATTATGATTATTTAATATTTAAAGTCTATCTAACATTTGTTAAATAAGTTGTTCTTGCCTAAGTCTATGTTTTACGTCTTAAAATAATAACGTAGTAGTCAGACATTGATATCTGTGTTGTGGTATTACGCTTTTGCAAGTTATGAATACTTAATAGTTCCACGTGTCTGTTTTTAGAAGATTGTGGGTAATTCAGCATTTTTTGACTTCACACTTTTACACAATGTCGTGTGCATGTTTGAAGAAAGAAAAGTATATTTCTAAAATAGTGTTAAGCAGTTTGTTGTGCTATGAGGTGTAATTGATCATTATGAACGTATATAAAAACCGTCAAGCAAATTGAAGTTCAATAATGAGACAAGCCATTCCACCATCAACAAGGTTATGTAATAGAATTGTGACTTGCTTTGCTCTTCGGAGCAGGGTGTAGTTGAAAAGAGTGATAACCGGGTTGGTATTAGGTGTGGAGGAGGATCAACTGAAATTTAAGATTTCCGATGTCTGTGACATCTGCCATGTGGTGCGACGCAGACCCAGTAAAGATTATGGTGAAACAGAGAAGGCCCTGTCTGGCCCTGAGTTTTGATGCAGAGTCCATACCCGGCAAAGACAAGTTAGGGTGTGTCTGTTATCCCACATGAGTTTTTGTGGAAAACCCATTAAGATGTTTTAAGTGCCAAGCTTATGGTCATGTTGCACCAGTTCATTTATTTTTTATTTCACCTTTTATTTAACCAGGTAGGCCAGTTGAGAACAAGTTCTCATTTACAACTGCCACCTGGCCAAGATAAAGCAAAGCAGTTCGACACAAACAACAACACAGAGTTACACGTGGGATAAACAAAAGTACAGTCAATAACACAATAGAAAAATATATATACAGTGTGTGCAAATGGAGCAAGGAGGTAAGGCAATACATAGGTCATATTAGCGAAGTAATTACAATTTAGCAAATTAACACTGGAGTGATAGACGTGCAGATGATGATGTGCAAGTAGAAATACTGGTGTGCAAAAGAGCAAAGAAATTGTAAATAAAAACAACATGGGGATGAGGTAGGTAGTTGGATGGGCTATTTACAGATGGGCTGTGTACAGCTGCAGTGATCGGTAAGCTGCTCAGATAGCTGATGCTTAAAGTTAGTGAGGGAGATTTAAGTCTCCAACTTCAGCGATTTTTGCAATTCATTCCAGTCATTGGCAGCAGAGAACTGGAAGGGAAGGCGGCCAAACGAGGTGTTGGCTTTGGGGATGACCAGTGAGATGTACCTGCTGGAGCGCGTGCTACGGGTGGGTGTTGCTATTATGACCAGTGAGCTGAGATAAGGCAGAGCTTTACCTAATAAAGACTTCTAGATGACCTGGAGCCAGTGGGTTTGGCGACGAATATGTAGCGAGGGCCAGCCGACGAGAGCACGCAGGTCGCAGTGGTGGGTGGTATATGGGGCTTTGGTGACAAAACGGATGGCACTGTGATAGACTGCATCCATTCCATTGCGAAATAAGAAGCCGATTCTAGATTTAATTTTGGATTGGAGATGCTTAATATGAGTCTGGAAGGAGAGCTTACAGTCTAGCCAGACACCTATGTATTTGTAGTTGTCCACATATTCTAAGTCTGAACCTTCCAGAGTAGTGATGCTAGTCGGGCGGGAGGGTGCGGGCAGTGTTGTATGGCAGTGTGTAGGAGGGAGATTCCTAGATGTGAGAAGTGTGCAGGATGGCATGACAAAGGAAGGTGTAGTATCGGTGGAAAAAGCTGTGTATGCTAACTGTAGGGGTTCCCATGGTGCTGAAGATCAGAGGTGTCCGGTGAGAGAAAGGCAGGTTGAGGTTGCCAGAATCAGAGTAGTACAGAAGGTGTAATATGCTGAGGCATGGAAGAGCGTAGTAGAGGAAGATTGGTCCAGAACGGGATGCTAAGAGGCTCCCTGTGAATAGGCCAAGGCCAATAGAGAGTCTCTTAGCGTTCATAGCCATGGTTATCAGCTGTACTGCAGAAATGGATTGTAAAACACCGACAATACATGTATATGTTGTGGTGGCAGCTGCAGAGAAGTACTTGGGTGTATGAGATTTTACTGCAGAGGAGTTACAAGGTTACAAGGTTACTTAGATATGCAGTTTTAGAAGCTGGTCTTTGTCCTGTTAGCATTACATGGCAATGTGGGAATTCTGACAGAGCACAGGGCTGGGGGCCAGAAGGTTGTGGGTTCGCAGACCACCATGGACAAGAGTAAAAAAAAGCCTTTAATTAAAATGTCATACAATTCTATGTAATTTTACATATTAGCAGAATACGTTTTAATAATCACACAATTACTTAAAATACAGGCTAAGATAGGACAGAGAGATAGACCTATGTGTTCATCTTATCATATTTCTCCAATGCCAAATCAGTGTGTCTTGTTTGCAACACAACTGTCTCTGTGTTTGCAAATAATTACATCTGAGATGTCATTAGGAATCTGAGCATGGTACTTTCAAAAGTGTGGCCTACCTTTCCACACGAGACAGAGTAGGCCTAACGACGCAGAAAAATGTAAGCTTTAACTGCTGGCTACTCTGCTTCTGTGGTCGCAAGTGTTTCCCTAAACACTGTCTGGGTTTAAGCATCTGACATTGTACAGAAAGTGAACAGCTTAATCAATTCTTAGTCTATAAAACAACAATATCCCCATATGCAGGATGGGGATTGTTTTATTCTCTTACTTAGATTGATACACAGGTACCTCAATAGACTCTAGGATGGGGATTGTTTTATTCTCTTAGATTGATACACAGGTACCTCAGTAGACTCTAGGATGGGGATTTTTTTATTCTCTTACTTAGATTGATACACAGGTACCTCAATAGACTCTAGGATGGGGATTTTTTTATTCTCTTACTTAGATTGATACACAGGTACGTCAATAGACTCTAGGATGGAGATTGTTTTATTCTCTTACTTAGATTGATACACAGGTACGTCAATAGACTCTAGGATGGGGATTTTTTTATTCTCTTACTTAGATTGATACACAGGTACCTCAATAGACTCTAGGATGGGGATTTGTTTATTCTCTTAGATTGATACACAGGTACGTCAATAGACTCTAGGATGGGGATTGTTTTATTCTCTTACTTAAATTGATACACAGGTACGTCAATAGACTGTAGGATGGGGATTGTTTTATTCCCTTACTTAGATTGATACACAGGTACGTCAATAGACTCTAGGATGGGGATTTTTTTATTCTCTTACTTAGATTGATACACAGGTACGTCAATAGACTCTAGGATGGGGATTTTTTTATTCTCTTACTTAGATTGATACACAGGTACGTCAATAGACTCTAGGATGGGGATTTTTTTATTCTCTTACTTAGATTGATACACAGGTACGTCAATAGACTCTAGGATGGGAATTGTTTTATTCTCTTACTTAGATTGATACACAGGTACCTCAATAGACTCTAGGATGGGGATTGTTTTATTCCCTAACTTAGATTGATACACAGGTACGTCAATAGACTCTAGGATGGGGATTGTTTTATTCTCTTACTTAGATTGATACACAGGTACCTCAATAGACTCTAGGATGGGGATTGTTTTATTCTCTTAGATTGATACACAGGTACCTCAATAGACTCTAGGATGGGGATTTTTTTATTCTCTTACTTAGATTGATACACAGGTACATCAATAGACTCTAGGATGGGGATTTTTTTATTCTCTTACTTAGATTGATACACAGGTACGTCAATAGACTCCAGGATGTTTAAACACCATTCACTGATGTCACATACCATTAACAAATAACACATTTTGATTGAAATCCATTTAATCTTCCAACCTACATGACAACCCAAAACTAAGTCACTGTTGTCTGAGATATTACTTTGCAACATGATTTGGGTAACACGTCCAAACTCCTCCAAGTCTATAACATGCCAAAACAGTCGTTCTTAGTACATTGTGTTCCATGCCATTGCGTATACTCTTTCTGGTTTAGATTATGGCTGGGATGAATATGGCATTTCTTTGTGGGCCCTGCAAGCAATTAGCAGCTGTAGCTGCAGGGTCACAGGGAGGAAAAGGGGGTCAAATTCAACGAGGGTGAGGTAGTGCAGTGCACATGTGACATAAAATATGAGGAAATTAGTGGGGGCATGAATACATGTGCCTTATAAACATATAGTGGTGGTTTCCCGGAGACAGATTAAGCCTAGTCCTGGACTAAATAGCATGGTAAAATAATTCCACAACCAGAACATACAGTGGCTTCAGAAAGTATTCACACCCGTTGACTTTTTCCCCCAAAATTGTGATGCAGCCTGAATTTAAAATAGATTCAATGTAGATGTTTTGTCACTGACCTGCAAACAATACCCCATCATTTACAAATGTGTTAAAAATAAAAAGCGGCAATGTTTTTAGTCAATATGAATTCAAACTCTTTGTCATGGCAAAGATAAATAAGTATAAGAGTAAAAAAAATTTAACAAGTCACATAATGAGTTGCATGAACTGTGTGCAATAATAGTGTTTAACATCATTTTTGAATGACTACCTCATCTCTGTACCCCACACATACAATTAGCTGTAAGGTCCCTCAGTAGAGCAGTGAATTTCAAACACAGATTCAACCACAAAGACCAGGGAGGTTTTCCAATGATTCGCAAAGAAGGGCACCTATTAGTAGATGAGTAAAAAAACAAACATGGTGAAGTTATTCATTACACTTGGCATGGTATGTCTATAAATCCAGTCACTACAAATATACAGATGTCCTTCCTAACTCAGTTGCCAGAGAGGAAGGAAACTGCTCAGGGATTTCACCATGAGGCCAATGGTGACTTTAAAACAGTTAGAGATTAATGGCTGTGATAGGTGAAAACTGAAGATGGATCAACAACACTGTAGTTACTCCACAATACTAACCTAATTCTCAAAGAATTTTGAAAAGAATAATGGGCAAATGTTGCACAATCCAGATGTAGAAACCTCTTAGAGACTTATCCATAAATACTGCTTCTACAAAGTATGTACTCAGTGGTGTGAATATTTGTCAACGAGAAATTTTCTGTATTTAATTTTCAATAAATTTGCATTTCTAAAAACATATTTTCACTTTGTCATTTTGGGATATTGGGTGTAAGTGGGTGAGAAAAAATCGATTGAATATATTTTGAATTCAGGCTGTAACGCAATCAAATGTGGAATAAATCAAGGGGTATGAATACTTTCTGAAGGTACTGTATATTTTTCAGAATATACCATTATTTGGCATAAATGAATGATGTTTATCATGCATATATGATGGTGATTTGGAATAATATCATGTGTTTATTAGTGCATGTGTGGCTGAGGTTTTTGTTAACTGTTGTCCATGTCGTGAAAGGTGCTATGCCATTGCTACAGCCTTATAAAGGGGAGCATGTTTCAAATAAGACATTTCTGATGCTTTTAATAAAGTGTTACCAAATGATGTTATATTAAACCCTATTGAAGGCAGCTTGCTGTTGAAATGTTGGTATTTATTAAATGTATTGCTTCAGAGCCATGAGAGCGTGCATCTTGTTATGAAACTCCAGCGTTTACTTTTTTACCTAAGCCGGGAGTGGGCTGCAGATAGGCCAATCATGGCACTGTCCTAGAGCAAATTTCCATGTTAGAGGTGTGGAAATAATGCTAAGTTAGCCAAGAGAGTGACATAAGGTAGTTTTCCTCTGGCACAAAAGGAGGGTAAGGGGTTCCCCTATTTGGCGGTGTGGACTTCAAACCACAAATCCACAATTCTGTTTGAGAGAGAGAGGGGAGAGAAAAAGGCGAAAGCGAGAGAAAGGACAGTTGGAATGGGTGAGACAGAGGGATACACATTTTGTAAGCTGTAGCTGTCTATATACCTGTATACAAATATGATGAATGGCACTTCAAAATACACATCCCATTAAACAACTGGACTACAGACAGTAATCTACCCGGCTACAGCTGCCAGGACTCTTGAGAAAGTCCATCGGTAGGAACATTTTAATGAGCAAATCAGCACTCACGTGTACTGTACACATACTGTATAGGTAACACTTCCTAAGTGTGCATAAACATGTACTAAATAAACACTTAAGTATGCAAAAACATACAGTACCAGGGTTTTTCTTTATTTTTACTATGTTCTACATTGTAGAATAATAGTGAAGACATTAAAACTATGAAATAACACATATGGAATCATGTAGTAACCAAAATAAGTGTCAAACAATTCTAAATATATTTTACATTCTTCAAATAGCCACCCTTTGCCTCGATGACAGCTTTGCACACTCTTGGCATTCTCTCAACCAGCTTCACCTGGAATTCTTTTCCAACAGCCTTCAATGGGTTCCCACATATGCTGAGCACTTGTTGGTTGCTTTTCCTTCACTCTGTGGTCCAACTCATCCCAAACCATTTCAATTGGGTTGAGGTCGGCTGATTGTGTTGTGGCCAGGTCATCTGATGCAGCAATCCATCACTCTCCATCTTGGTCAAACAGCTCTTACACAGCCTGGAGGTGTGTTGGTTCATTGTCCTGTTGAAAAACAAATCACAGTCCCACTAAGCGCAAACCAGATGGGATGGGGAATCGCTGCAGAATGCTGTGGTAGCCATGCTGGTTAAGTGTGCTTTGAATTCTAAATAAATCACAGACAGTGTCACCAGCAAAGCATCCCCACACAATCACACCTCCTCCTCCATGCTTCACGAAGGGAACCACACATGCGGAGATCATCCGTTCACCTACTCTGCATCTCACAAAGACACGATGGTTAGAACCAAAAATCGTACATTTGGACTCATCAAACCAAAGGACAGATTACCACCTGTCTAATGTCCATTGCTCATGTTTCTTGGCCCAAGCAAGTCTCTTCTACTTATTGGTGTAATTTAGTAGTGGTTTCTTTGCAGAAATTCGACCATGAAGGCCTGATTCACGCAATCTGCTCTGAACAGTTGATGTTGATATGTGTCTGTTACTTGAACTCTGTGAAGCATTTATTTGGGCTGCAATTTCTGATGCTGGTAACTCTAATGAACTTATCCTCTGCAGCAGAGGTAACTCTGCGTCTTCCTTTTTCCTGTGCGTAGCTCCATTCCATTTCTTTTTTATCCTTAAAAACGTCCCAGTCCTTAACGATTACAAGCGTACCCATAACATTATGCAGCCACCACTATGATTGAAAATATGGAAAGTGGTACTCAGTAATGTGTTGTATTGGATTTGCCCAAAACATAACACTTTGTACTCAGGACAAAAAGTTTATTGATTTGCCACATGTTTTGTAGTATTACTTTAGTGCCTTGTTGCAAAAGGATGCACCAAAACTCTGCGTCCTCATGAGAGCCAGTTTCATCACAGCGCTTGATGGTTTTTGCGACTGCACTTGAAGAAACTTTCAAAGTTCTTGACATTTTCTGTATTGACTGACCTTCATGTCTTAATGTAATGATGGACTGTCATTTCTCTTTGCTTATTTTAGCTGTTCTTGACATAATGTGGACTTGGTCTTTTACCAAATATCTATCTTTTGTATCTTCTTTTGTATACCATCAGATGCATTAAGAAGGAAAGAAATTCCACAAATTAACTTTTAACAAGGCACACCTGTTAATTGAAATGTATTCCAGGTGACTACCTCATGAAGCTGGTTGAGAGAATGCCAAGCGCGTGCAAAGCTGTCATCGAGGCAAAGGGTGGCTACTTTGAAGAATCTCAAATATAAAATATACTTTGATTTGTTTAACACTTTTACTACATGATTCCATTTGTGTTTTTTCATAGTTTTGATGTCTTCACTATTATTCTGCAATGTAGGAAATAGTAAAAAATAAAGAATCCTTGGAAGAGTAGGTGTGTCCAAACTGGTACTGTATATAAACACTCTCCATGTGTTGTGTCAACAGTAAAAACTAGTAAGTGGTAATTTTTCATGTTATACAAATTGACATTTGTAGCCCCAAAACATATATTGCCTGATTATAAAATGGGTTGTTTGGATCCTGGATTCTTATTGGTTGACAGCAGGGAGTTCTAGCACCACAATCCCGGCATTCCATGGGTAAAGCCTGTTAATAGTTCCATTAGATGTATCAATGCGCATCCACTGTCCCATAGACCAGCCTGGCAATTTATAAATGGAATCTCCCCTGGGAAAAATTGTAGAGAAAATATTTCCCTATGCAACTAGGCATTTGGTTTGCAACAGTTTGTCTAAACCTTGCTGTCTGCCTCTCCAACCTGTTGAACAATGGTGTGGTGTTTTTTGCGATCTCAACCATACCATGCATATGAATGTGACAGAGCTCTTCTCAGAGCCAGGCTAATTCATTTATCAGGATCCTTATAATGAATATATCCAGAGAAAAGGCAATAGAAACAAAGGGGAAAAAATGAAAGTGCACATAGTTTGTTGTCATTTCAGCTGCTTGATGTGATTGTGTGTTAGCTATAGATGGCTAGTTAGCAAAGGAGAAGTACTTAGCCTACATGCCAATGATTTGTTTAGCATAGCAACCATTGCAAATAGAATGGATAAAATGAACGACCAGCTCATTTGGCTAGCAACTTCAGAATCTCAGAACTAACGACTGTTTTTATCGTGGAAGGATTAAATAAAATGAATTTACTCAATATAATAACTTTTTTAATAAAAACATATTTTTCATATTTTATGTTGGCATGTTGACAACCGTTTTATAAAAGCAATAAGGCCCTCGATCCCTCCTAAGGACTGTTTCCCCAGCCCTTGGCTTCTCCTTGGGCATAAGAACAGCCTTAAGTTGGGAGTTATTCACAAAATAATTCCCGGGTTCTCATGCCTTATTGCTTAATACAACTGGACTGCATTGCAATGTATTATTTGTGAAAATATATATATATATAATCATATTTTATTATGCATATTACACAAAGAACCATGATTGTAAAATGAACCAAGTACAAAAACACAATCTACTCTAAAAATGTGTGCCTGCATGTGCAGAACCAAGTGCTTTTACATGGAAAATAATACAAACCACATTGACAATTGCCACATCGGAATGCATTAGCGCTTGTGTCACTTGTGGTTGTAGTTTTGGTGGCAGGTGTGGAGTTTGGTGTGTTTGAATTAGTTGTGGTGTGCTGCCACCTGCAAACAATGTGGCTGGAAGTGCAGCTTTGCTCTTCAAGTTAACACGATGAGTGAAACATATGAATGAATCATAATCTTTGTGTTATTATTTACTGTTCACCATTATGATGTACTTAGAGCATAATACAATTCACACATTTTGGGTGTTACGTAATTTTACTCCCCTATGGAGACACCTGAGGACTTACGGAGGAAAAATTAAACCATACTTGAGCTCCTACCAAGGGTGTAGGAGCCGTGGGGAACAAGGGGGAAATGCCCCCCCCCCCCCCCCCCCTTCCTGCCTCTGCTGGAAAGTGAGTCACTACTTCCCCCGCCCACACAGACTGCTTTATTCTCACTCTCAGTTGTTACAAGCCAGTGTGTGAGTGAGAGAAAAAGCACTGTGCAGCACCACCATCATTACTAAAGGAATAGCTACTATGCAAATTCCATGCTCAAATGTTCCACTCCCTCTTCTTATCGGGGGAGCAGCTTCCATGGCGTTGTCAGGCATTGCCAAAAGGGAGAAGATGTCATTAAAAATGTATCAAATTTGTTAAAATTACTAAATGACACTACGAAGCTGATGCTCTTCCATAGAGCTGACATGGCTGGTTAGCTTGCTGGCAACAGAGCTTTCTGGATAATACCATAGACTGTATCAGTGTATCTAACATTGTTTAATTAACAGAGAAATAGGTATATGTAAAATGAACAAAAATATAAACGCAAGGTGTAAAGTTTTGGTCCCATGTTTCATGAGCTGAAAGAAAGTATCCCAGAAATGTTCCATTCCTACAAAAATCTTATTTCTCTAATTTCTCTACATCCCTGTTAGTGTGCATTTCTCCTTTGCCAAGATAATCCATCCACCTGACCGGTGTGGCATATCAAGAAGCTGATTAAGCAGCATTATCATTACACAGGTGCACCTTGTGCTGGGGCCACTCTAAAATGTGCAGTTTTGTCACACAACACAATGCCACAGATGTCTCAGGTTTTAGAGAGTGCAGTTTGCATGCTGACTGCAAGAATGTCCACCAGGGCTGTTGCCAGAGAATTGAATGTTCATTTCTCTACCATAAGCATCCTCGTCGTTTTCGAGAACTTGGCATTGCATCCAACCGGCCTCGCAACCACAGACCACGTGTGTGGCGTTTGCTGGTGTCAACATTGTGAACAGAGTGCCCCATGGTGGCAGCGGGGTTATGGTATGCAGGCATAAGCTACTGACAATGAACACAATTGCATTTTTTCTATGGTAATTTGAATGAACAGAGATGCCTTGCCGAGATCCTGAGGCTCATTGTCGTGCCATTCATCCGCTGCCATCACCTCATGTATCAGCCTAATAATTCACGGCGCTATGTCACAATGATCTGTACATAATTCCTGGAAGCTGAAAACGTCCATGGCCTGCATACTCACCAGACATGTCATCCATTGAGCATGTTTGGGATGCTCTGGATCGAGGTGTATTACAGCGTGTTCCAGTTCGATATCCAGCAACTTCCAACACAGCTATTGAAGAGGAGTGGGACAACATTCCACAGGCCACAATCAACAGCCTGATCAACTCTATGCGATTGAAATGGTGGTCACAACAGATACTGACTGGCTTTCTGATCCATACCCCTACATTGTTTTTAAGGTATCTATCAAATTCAAATCAAATTTGTTCAAAAACAGCCCTTTCTATATCAGCCGATGTCACAAAGTGCTTATACAGAAACACAGCCTAAAACAACTGAACACAAGCACACAACATCTGACCACAACTACTGACAACAACCACTTAACTTCTGACAACAACCGCACAACTGCTGACCACATCTAGTGACAGCAACCACACATCTACTGATCACAACCACACAATGTCTGACCAAAACCACACAAGTACTGACCACAGCCACATATCTTCTGAGCAAAACCACTCAACTGCTGACCACATCTATTGACAACAACTACTGACCACAACCACATAACTACACACAAAAACTACTGACCACAATTACTGACCGTAACCACACAACATCTGACCACAACCACACAACTACTGACCACAACCAAAACACTTCTGATCACAACACTACTGACCACATTTACTGACCGTAACCACACAGCTTCTGAAAACAACCACACATCTGACTACAACCTCTCATCTGCTGACCACATCTATTGACCACAACTACTGACCACAATCACATAACTACTGGCCACAACTACTGACCACAATTACTGACCATAACCTCACAACTACTGAACACAGAGTACTAATGACCACAACCACACAATGTCTGACTGCAAACCCACAACTACTGACCACAACTACAAAACTTCTGACCTTACAACTACTGACCACTCAACTGCTGACCATAACTATTTACCACAACGACACAACTTCTGACCACCCAATACTGGTACTCAACTGTTGACAACAACTTCTGACCACATCTAGTGACAACAACCATATAACTAATGACCACAACTAGACCATAACCAAACAACTACCGAACACAACCACACAAATTCTGATCACTCAACCACTGACAACCACCACACAACTGCTTACCACATCCACTGACCAGAAACAAATAACTACTGACCACAACCACACAACAACTTAACATAACCACACAACATCTGACCACAACTACTGACAACAACCACACAACTGCTGACCACATCTAGTGACAATAACCACACAACTACTGACCACAACCACACAATGTCTGACCACAACCACACAAGTACTGACCACAACCACACCACAACCACACCACTACTGACCAAGAATCTCAACTGCAGACCACATCTATGGACCACAACTACTGACCACAACCACATAACTGCACACAACAACAACTGACCACAATTTTTGATCGTAGGCACACAACTTCTGACCACAACCATACAACTACTGACCACAACCATTCAACTGCTGACCCCCATATAGTGATCACAACCACACAACGACTGACTAACACCACAAAACTTCTGATCATAAAAATACTGACAACAACCACTCAACATCTGACCACATCTATTAACCACAGCTACTGAAAACAATCACATAACTACTGACCACTACTACTGAACACAACAAAATAACAACTGACCACACAACAACTGAGAACAACACAACTACTGACCGCAACCACACAGCTAGACCATAATCAGACAACTACTGACCAGACCTACTGACATTAACAACTGATTACAACCGCACAACAACTGACCACAACCACACAACTTCTGACCACATCTAGTGACCAGAACCACACAATGTCTGACTGCAAACCCACAACTACCTACCATAACCACACAACTTCTGACCACACAACTATTGACTACTCTATTGCTGACCACAACTACTGACCACAACACTATTAACTGCAACAACACAACTAGACCATAACCAAACAACTACTGACCACAGCTACACAACTTCTGACCTCACAACTACTGATCACTCAACTGCTGACCATAACTATTGACCACAACAACACAACTTCTGACCACCCAATACTGGTACTCAACTTTTGACAACAACTTCTGGCCACATCTTGTGACCACAACCACACAACTATTGACCACTCAACTGCTGACCACAAACACTGACAACAACCACACAAGTTCTAACCACAACAATACAACTACTGACCACAACCACACAACTGCTTACCACACCTAGTGAACACAAACACATAACCACTGACCACAACCACACAACTGCTGACAACATGTATTGACCACAACTGCATAACTACTGACCACAACCACATATTATGACCACACAACTACTGACCACTGGTTTAACTACTGACCATAATTGTGTTGTCAGTAGTTGTTTGGTTGGTGTCAGAAGTTGTGTGGTTCAGAAGTTGTGTGGTCAGTAGTTGTGGTCTTTATTGTGTTTTTGTGGTCAGTCGTTGTGGTCAGTAATTGTGTGGTCAGTAGTTGGTTGGTTGTGGTCAGTAGATGTGTGTTTGTGGTCAGTAGTTGTGTTCAGTAGTTGTATGGTTGTGGTCATTAGTTGTGTGGGCAGTAGTTGGTTTGTTGTGGTCAGTAATTGTGGTCAGTAGTTGGTGTCAGTAGTGGTGTGGTTGTGGTCATTACTTGTGATGTTCAGTAGTTGTGTGGTCAGTAGTTTTGTTTTGGTCAATAGTTTTGGCCAGTAGTTGTGGTCAGTAATGGCCAAGAGATTTGGTAAGTAGGTGTGTGGTTCACTAGTTGTGGTCAGTAGTTGTTTGGTTGTGCTCAGTAGCTGTGTAGTTCAGTAGTTGTCTGGTCAGGCGTTGTGGTCAGTACTGGTCAGTAGTTTGGGTAAGTAGGTTCACTAATACTGGTCAGTTGTTGTGGTCAGTAGTGGTCAGTAGTTGTGATTCTGTAGTTGTGGTTAGTAGTTTTGTGGTCATTAGTTGTGTGGTTCAGTAGTTGTGTGGTCAGTAGTTTTGGTCAGTAGTTTTAGTCATAGTTTTCAGTAGTTTTGGTAAATAGGTGTGTGGTTGTTGTCAATAGTTGTGTCATTGAGGTCAGAAGTTGTGTGGTTCAGTAGTTGTGTGGTTAGGAGTTGTGTGGTAGTGGTCAGTCGTTTTGGCCAGTAGTCGTGGTCAGTAATGGTCAGTAGTTTTGGTAAATAGTGGTCATTAGTTGTGATTCGTTTTGTTCAGCAGTTGTCGTCAGTAGTTATGGTCTCTAAATGTGTTGCTGTGGTCAGTAGTTGCGGTCAATAATTATGTGGTCCGTAGTTGTGTGGTTGTGTATTTGTGTTAAGAAAAAACGGTTGTGAAATTACTGTGTATTATACAGCACCCAAGGAATCGTTAGTCAGTACGATGCTACAGAATCCACATTCCAGTAAACTCTTTTCCAAGGACTGTCAAAACAAATCAGTCAGTCAGCCTGCATGTCTCCTTAGAAACAGTCAGGCAGTTGCAGCTGTCAGGCAGAGATACACTCATTGGAGTGTTTGAGCTCAACTAGCAATGATGGGTGTAGGCTCAATATATGCAAGGGACGTGCACTGAGTATAGAAAACATTAAGAACACCTGCACTTTCCATGACATAGACTGACCAGGTGAGTACAGGTGAAAGATTTGATCCCTTATTGATGTCACTTGTTAAATCCACTTCAAATCAGTGTAGAGGAGACAGGTAAAATAATTGTTAAGCCTTGAGACAACTGAGACATGGATTGTGTATGTGTGCCATTCAGAGGCTGCTTTCAAACACCTTGTAGAGTCCATTCCTTAATGAATTGAGGCTGTTCTGAGGACAAAAGGTGGGTTGCAACTCATTATTAGGAGGGTGTTCGTAATGTTTGGAATGCTCAGTGTATAGGCCTATAGTATTATCCATCAAAACATATTCTTCATTTCAGGACACTTGTAATGCAATTGTCAATCCAGGTCCTTCGTTTTGTGAACTGCTTATCACAGCATTCAGACAGAAGATCTTCTGACCTACTCCGGCTCAGAAAAAGAAGCTGACTAGCTTTTCAGAGAGACAAAAAAGCTGTTGTAGAAAAGGTTTGAAAATAATTTGAACATTAGATTCTTGTGTGTGAAAATGGTATAACTCAGGTTGTCAGTCAAAGTCTGAAAGCCAACATACTTAGAAACATCTCTCGTTCTTGCCCCCCAGACCCTCTCTAGTCCACACTGTGCTAAGGGCTAACCTGTCTTAACAGAGAAACACTAAGTTTTAGCCTCAACCACATGAATTTCCCCCTAGGCGAGCTTGATGTCGCAGACAGAGCTGAAGGCGCGGTTAGGAGCCCTCAGCAATAAGATAGATTCATCTTATTTTCACTGGGGTCAGATGGCAGCTACTCTAAGTAGTAACCAATGTTCATATATGACATGAATATGACCATTCATGCACTTCATTCACTGACATATTCATACACACACTTTCTCTTAACCTCTCAAACAAGGGTGAATGTGAGGTCAGTACATTATTGTCACACCAGACTTCGCTTTGGCTCCCCCTCCTGTCCAGCTCAGGCGTTCGGCGTTGCAGGCCTTCTAGCTGCTGCCGAACCTACTGCTGGCAAAAGTCCTTCTGTTGCATAACCCTAGTATATCGTGGACAGAGAGGAGGTTGCTGGGTTGGTCGCAGGAGTGTCAGGGGAGCTATCTCACTGTGTCAATCTGTGCCACCTCTGTGGAAAGTCCGGACCAGGCCACCCACGTCCCTATCCTGGAGGAGTACCGGGATCTACAGTTGGCCTTTCCGAAGACTCGTGCCACGTGCCTGCCCCCTCATTGCCCATGGAACTGCACTGTCATCCTGCTGTCTGGTTCTTCCATCCCACGGGGGCACATCTACCCTCTCTCGCATGCAGAGACCGAAGCCATGGAGGCCTACGTCTCCGCCCCTGTATCGATTACTGGACACTGAATAAGGCTACTGTTAAATTCAGTTATCCCCTGCCTCTCATACCCACTGTGATCGAACAGATGCACGGTGCTAAGTACTTTACTAAATTGGATTTACACAGTGCGACGTGGGGTATCGTGAGTTGTTGGCCATCAAGAAGGTGCTAAAAGCATGGCGGCACTGGCTGGAGAGTGCTAAACACCCATTCACCTTGTCTGGACGGACCACAGGAAATTGGAGTACATTCCGCATCAGGCCAGGTGGGCCCTATTCTTTACCAGGTTTGACTTTACCATCTCCTACCGGCAGGGATCAAAGAACGTTAAGGCCGATGAGTTGTCCCGGGTGCATGACACAGAGGATCGGAGGGAGAAAGTGACACCCATTATTCCGCTGTCCTGCATTGTGGCTCCTGTCAAGCGGAATGTGGACGCGGACATCCGACTGAGCCCTGCGACAGGAGCTCTCCCCTGCCCACTGTCCCGAGGGGCGTATCTACGTGCCCTCTGATGTTGGGACCGTCTCCTCGCCTGGGCACACACAGCACCTGTGTCAGGGCACCTGGGTATAGCCAGTACTATCGACTGTCTCTCCGCCAAGTACTGGTGGCCAAACCTTGGCCCGGGACGTTTACGTCTCTTCCTGCTCCACTTGCGCACAGAGCAAGTCTCCCCTAGACACCTCCCCTATGGCAAACCACCCGCTGTCGGTTCCACAACGACCCTGGTCCCATCTCTCCGTGGACTTTGTCACAGACCTTCCCTTCCCACCATCCTGGTCATTGTGGACCTGTTTTCCAAAGCCTGTCGTTTGATACCTCTGCCTGGTCTTCCTATGGCCCTGCAGACCGCGGAGGCTCTCTTCTCTCACGTCTTCCGGCACTACGGGGTCCCGGAGGACATTGTGTCTGACCGTGGTCCTCAGTTTACCTCCTGTGTCTGGAAGACATTCATGGAACGACTCGGGGTCATGGTCAGCCTCACCTCCGGGTACCGTCCCCAATCAAATGGGCAGGTGGAAAGGGTAAATCAGGAACTGGGTAGGTATCTTCGTAGTTACTGTCAGGTCCGGCCGGGGGAGTGAGCTGCATTTCTGCCTTGGGCAGAATATGCACAACTCCCTCTGTCACTCCTCCACTAACCTCACACCCTTTTAGTGTGTTCTAGGCTATCAGCCGGCCCTGGCACCAGAGTCAGATAGAGGGTCCTGCGGTGTACGATGGGTTCCGACGTGCCGAGGAGCTATGGGACACCACGCATACACGTCTCCAGCGTGTCATCCTCTTGCAGAAGGCGCAGGCCGATCGTCACCGCAGTGTTGCCTCGGTCTTTCACTCCGGTGACAGGATCCCTCTTTCCCACGAAGGACCTACCCCTCCGCCTGCCCTGCCGGAAGCTGAGGGCGCAATTTGTTGGGCTGTTCAAAGTCCCGAGGAGACTCAATGGGGTGACGTAGAGATTACAGCTCCCCGTCAATTACCGTATCTCACCCTCATTTCATGTATCTCTCCTCAGGCCAGTGGCAGCGCGTCCCTTGGCTAGTGCTGCACCCCACAACGCACCTCCCCCCTCCCTTGGACGTCAAAGGGGCCCCGGCGTACTCCGTTCGCAGCCTGTTGGACTCATAGCGTCATCAGGGGCTTCTCCAGTACCTGGTTGACTGGGAGGGGTACGGTCCCGAAGAGAGTGGTGCTGGGTTCCGGCGCGGGACATCCTGGATCATTCTCTCATTCGGGACTTCCACAGGCATCGTCCCGACCGACCCACGCCGCGTCTCTGGGGTCGTCCCCAAGGTCGGCAGCGCCTCAGGGCGGGGTACTGTCACACCAGCCTTCGCTTTGGCTCCCACTCCTGTCCATCTCAGTCATTCATCTGGCAAACGCCCTTTACTCATCAACCCCAGACTTGTCTCGTCATCATTACACACACCTTGTTCCCACTCTATCACAATTCCCACTCTATCACTGTATATATACTCCCTCTGCCATTTGTCTTTGTCGGTCATTGCAAATGTTGCTTATTTTCCTGAGAGGAATCTCTCCTACTATTTCCTGAGTACTTTATATTTTGCACTTTGGGTTCGCCCTGTGCCTTTTTGAAGATATATTTTGAGCACAACAGCCTTTGGGTTTCGTCCCTCTTTGCTCTATGGTGCTCTGTAGTTCTAAACCTGCGACTGCCTCCTGCCTACTCCTCTCTACACCAGTGACAAATATACTTCCAAGCCAACTGCCATACATTACCGTAACTTTTGCCCTGTATACCTTTTGCAATGTAAATCTTTTTAAAGTTCAAGCTGATATGTTTCAGAGCAAGCTTCTCCAGCAGAGCACTATTAAAACACAAGGCACGCGTAATCAATAAAAACAAAAAGAAGGGGCCTACTTTCACCTGTCCTGTTCTTCTAGATTCAGTGCAGATAAAGAAAATGAGACAAGGAAAGTATCATGACTAGAGCATCATGACGTGCCCTTTGGCTGGCTGTTTGCTCCAGCTGCTTGGCTCATCTCTCTGACCCAGATTCTGGTTTCCTCCGGGCAGACAGACTGGTATAACCCTCCAGGTTCCATTGGGCAACGATAACAGCTGGGGGAATCAAACCTTGACCACTTTTCTGAAAACACAGGAAGCAAACAGGGATTGTGCCTATGCAGCCAAAGGGGAACCGAAAAGGTGTTAGACTCTGGTTTAAAAGTAGTGCAGTAGTGCACTTTATATGGAATAGGGTGTGATTTGGGACACAGGTGGATTGCAGAGTGGAGATGAGAGCTTTCATTCAATAAAAAAAATCTTATTGATATGTCAAATTTGTTATTTGGTTTCAGAAAAATGTTATAGAATAGATTTTAAAACCAAAGCATAATGTATCATTTAAATCAGTAAAAGCACTTCAGATGGCCAACAGCGTCATCCCACTTTTTACAGTGTATAGCCATGGGTGAAAACTCCCTCCAGCCCTCTCCACTTGCTCCAATCTCCCCCATATATCACATATCGGATAATATCAAGCCTGGTTATGGATGATATACTACCAAGAAAAACATCTGCATCCAACCCATTAACATACACACACACACACACACACACACACACACACACACACACACACACACACACACACTGTACATCACACCACATTGAAGGGTTTAACAATAACAGTGTACAGCATAAAGACAATGACTGCCCATACAAGGCACTTCTGTTCTCAACAACTGTTGTCCCGGTGCCAGTCCCTGCATACACCAATGAGAGGGCAGGAAATCACTAATCTCTCTTGGTCGATAAGGCACAACTGGCATCTTGGGTACAACAAAGAACAAAGCCCAGGTGCCAACTTTGTTTCCTGTTTCTAAACTTATCTCTGTCCTTCCCCCCTCACATAACCCTTATCACCTACAGAGTGGTGGATTGTACACTTTTATCAGCAATCAGCAACACAATGCAGGTGGAGAGCAAACAAGGGAAACTCAAACCGTATATGCAGGTGTAGGAGCCAGGGTCTTAGGAGCGACTGACATTAGGGAAGAAACAATGTTGTTTTTTAAATGGCTTTAAGCTTCAACATTCATAATCTTGTTCAGTAAATGAGGGCACATTTAGTCATGATATCCACTGTTTTTTTTAATACTCAGGACTTTACAGGTTTTTTGTTCCAGCCCTTCACTAACACCTAATTCAACTAATTGTGGTCTAAATTGAAGACTTTCCCACAGTGCAATCCCCTGGGACAGAAATCATTATTTTAGAATGAGCTTCATAAGTTACAATCTCCTGACAAATCTACATGATAAGCAATAACATGTGTAAATCTATTTATATCTAACATTGTGATGTTGCACACTTCAAATCAAATTTGATTAGTCACATGTGCCAAATACAACAGATGTAGACCTTACAGTGAAATGCTTACAATGAGCCCCTAACCAACAATGCAGTTAAAAAAAATAAGGATAAGAATAAGAAATAAAAGTAACAAGTAATTAATGAGCAGCACTAATAAAACTAATAAAATTTGATTCGATTTTGATTTAAAGACGCTTGCAACCCAAGTCTTTCAAGATATGTTCGCACTCTGGTTGGTATTGTCATCTCAACATCTTAGTCCTTTTTTAACAGACTACGGGTGATTTATCTACTTGCCATGCATTCCATACAATGGAAATAAAGCATTTCCTCGTTGACCACGACAAATCTACTGTGGTGATTTACATTTACATTTACATTGTGTGAATGGAAACTAATGTTGGTGTAGCCTATTGTTATTATTTTATTTGTTTTCTATTTATGTTATCCATATGTCAAATGTGTTAGTACATCAAGTCAATCAGGAGATTGAGTTATTTGTTCCAGAAGGGTGTGGGCCGGAATCGTACCCACACTGACACGATAGGCCTATTTGTGCGTGCTGAAGACCGCTGCCTTAACTGCTAGACCACCCCAGGCCAAGACTGAGCTCAATTTTGAGTTAATTTGTAACCTTAGGATACACTAGACATTTGTATACTTGTATGTTGTAGCTAGGTGGAGAGCAATATCCATCTTGTGTTATTAAGCTATATAAAACGGTTGTTGATGTGTATGGCTTCATTTCAGATACATTTTTGTACATTTGATTTTTGCAGTAATAATAATAGGCCTAGTGTTTGAGCGAGCGAGAGAGAACATAATGTTGATAGCAAGCCTTGATCCCAATGACTCGACTGCCCCCGCATGGAGAGAAAGACAACTGCTCATTTTTGTCCACTCACGAGGCTCATTTAAATGTTCCTAATGCATCAGGGAAAATTTGAAATGGTGGTTTTTACATTGGACAAAAGTAGAGACTCAGAGATACAAAATTGTATACAGTATCATACACTACAGTTGAGGAACAGCGGGAAAGTAATTCTGTTTTGAAAGTTAATGAACTTGTAATCCCCCTTTTGAGAAAATGGCTCTTGAATATTTGGTACACGCACTGGAGAGCTCTTCTTTGTCTACACCTATTCAGCATCATTCTCACCCTCTCTCTAGTAACCCATTATTCTCAATATTATGTTAACTTGTTAGGGAGCAGTGCATGAGGTGACCGTTCTTGGAGAGCCTGGCGTGCCCAAAGTAAAATGCCTCCCATTCAGGCCCAGAAAATAGGATATGCATATATTTAGTACCATTGGATAGGAAACACTCTGGATTTTCCAAAACTGTTAACCATTTGTCTGTGAGTGAAACAGAACGATATGGCAGGCAAAACCCAGAGGAATTTCTGTCCTGGAAAAAGTGATTTTGACACATTGCTCATTTGGGAACCCCTCCCTCATGAAAATGACCATATAAGGGCATATGAATGCAGTACACGTCGCTTCCTTATGATGTCAACAGCCTCGAGACAGTGTATTTCTTCCATTTTGGCTGAATTAGACCAGAGAAAAAGACCAAACAAGTGAGTCCCCCCTTGATGACAACAGTACGCAGGGCGCGCGCCCGAGAAGTCGCACAGTGTCTTTTTTATCGTCGTTATCGATCAGTTTATATTCCAGTTGATTTATAATAGTAAATATACGTAAAAGTGTTCCTAAGGATACATTTAAAACTATGTTTGAATGTTCTTGGACAAGTTTATAGGTATAAGATGAACGAGTTCGCGCCACGTTTCAATGGACTAGTGGAGGCTGTCGTTTCTGATTATAACGCGCAAACCAAATGGAGATTTATGGATATAATACATTACTTTTTCTAACAAAAGAACCATAGATTGTCTTCGTTGGACACTTAGGATGACCTCAGCAGAAGTTCTTCAACAGGTAATTGATTTGTTTTCGCATTTTACTTTGGGAATGCCAGGCTCTCCAAAACGGTCAAGTCATGCAATAATCCCCTAGAGGTTAAAGGAATAGGTCTAGAACTGTTCAAAAGACTAAGACATCGTGTTACTATTTTGCAACCTAAGCAGGATGGAGTTGAGATAACAGGAGAACTGTCGACAGACGATTTATAACTGGACCCTATAACAGGAAAACGGTTTCTTCACCCAGGGAGGGGAGAAACGGTCAGAAAGCTGTTAGAAGTGATAAGATGTAAGTTGTAAAACACAGCCCGTCTAAAGCGGGGTGGAGTTAAATTGTATGTACATATAAAGAACTGTGTTCTTGCTGTGAGGGGAGAATTCTCGGTGAATAAACATTTGACATAATGATCTCTGCAGCTGGGTCTCTGTCTGTTTCATCTTAACCAAAGCTTTACTACCTTTGGGTTACAGACAGAGTAGGTCAATTAATGTTCAGTTTGTGAACATTGAGAACAAAATTCTATAACAGCTTCCCAAGTGTCCAACGAAGACATCCAATGGTTCTTTTGTTAGAAAAAGTCATTTATTATATCCATAAATCTCAGTTTGGTTGGCGCGTTATGTTCAGAAAATCCAATGTCGAATCGCCCATTGAAACGTGAAGAGAACGCGTTCAAATATACCTATAAACTTTTCCTAAACAAATCAAAGACCAGTTAGAATGCATCCTTAGCTATCCTTTTATGAATATTAGCGATAATATTTCACTCGGATGGTCACCTAAACGTTATATAAGTAAAATAAAGTGGGGCGTGCATCCAGTCTCGCACCCGAGAAATCTTGTTGACATCTGAGCTCCCCTGACCTTTCCTGTTTCTATCCGTTTTGCTTACTCCAATCACTCTGTTTTTGTATATAGACTGCTGACATCTAGTGGAAGCCATAGGTACTGCAATCTCGGAGCTGGATTGCCTTGAAGTCAATAGGGAGAGTCTCAAACAGAGCAAAGGTCACAAAAAACTGCACTTCCGGATGGATTTTCCTCTGGTTTTCACCTGCTATATCAGTTCTGTTATACCCACATACATTATGTTAACACTCTTAGAAACTTCAGAGTGTTTCCTATCCAATAGTACTAATTATGTGCATATCATATTTTCTGGGCCTGAGTGGCAGGCATTTTACTTTGGGCACGCCAGGCTCTCCAAAACCGTCACCTATGCAGCCGCTCCCTAAGAAGTTAACTTGAGCAAATTTGTCTTCATTACTACAGGAAAGTAAACTCACAACAAGATCATTATTTGCAGGTTAATGGCGAGCTACTTACAGAAAATAGCTTACGGTAGTGAGTGTGATGAAGTAAAAGCAGGGCATTCTACCGGAGAATTTTAGAACATGGACACTGTCTTGTTGGCCTAACGTTATATCCTAATTTGACTTTGGTCCAGGTCATGTTCTTCACATTACCATCTCTGGTAAACACATGCTATATCAAATAAAATCTAAGTTTAATTGTCACAAGCACAGGATACTGAAGGTGAAAACGGTACAGTGAAATGGTACCTTGCATAGTGGAGTATTTTGTTTAGACATGTAGCTAGCTAGCTAGATAAACAATTAACAATAATCCCAACTCATAACTTTACTACCCTGAATGAATCTGCAGGTAGCTAACCAACTACATTCAATGTTAGCTAGCTAGCTAACATTAGGCTACAACTAGCACTGCAAATAGTTCTGAGATACTAATAATATTATTACACAGATCATATGTGTAATGTTAGCTAGTGAGCCAGCCAGCTAACGTAAGCTAGCTAGCTAACAATACACTTAAACTTGCAATGAAAATACCTTTCTGACAAAATTAGAAACGTATAATATATGAAAATGTAGCTAGCTAGACTCTCTTACCCGTGTACATGGATTAACATTTCTCCCTCTCTGTCAGTTCCAGTGTTGGATAGCCATAGCCAGCTAGCTAACAAAGCATCCCTCTCTGTTTGAGAAGGGTGTTTCAGTAGGCTAAACTAGGTAGCTGCATTCCCTAAGTAAGTAAGTGAAAGTGAAAGTGAAAAAAGACAAAATATAGCTCTCTCTATCTTTCTCTCTTGCTTCTCCTTCATTTTTGAAGAAATTAAATTGTTCAAAACTGTTCAACTATTGTCTCTCTCTTCCAGTCCACATTGCATGCTCTGCAGTTCTTCTATAGCTAGATGTAGCTTATGCTTTCAGTACTAGATTCATTGTTCTTTGATTGGGTGGACAACATGTCAGTTCATGCTGCAAGAGCTCTGATAGGTTGGAGCTCCGGAAGTTGTCATAATTACTGTGTAAGTCTATGGAAAGGGTTGAGAACAATGAGTCTCCCAGGTTTTGTATTTAAGTGCCCAGAAGATGACTAGTTGTCCTCCGGTTACACTATGGCACTACCCCCAATTATTTGGTGACGTGAATATATATTGTATATTTGTATCTAAAAATAATTTATGTTTCACTATTTATTTATTTTTGAAATTCACTAAGGAGGATGGTGCTCCCCTTCCTCTTCTGAGGAGCCTCCACTGCAAGCTAGCTAGCTAGTCAACTTGAAAAAGAGATCTCAGCTTGCTAACTAGCAAAGTCAACCAACTACACAGCAAATATACACAAATCAAATGAAAGTTTATTGGTTGCGCACACAGCATATATTACAGTGGGTGCAGAAAAATGTTTGTTACTAGCTCCTAACAATGCAGTAAAATGTCAAACAAGTAGACATGTCAAAACGAATCCAATCTGCAACAGCATTTCAAATGCATCTATCCATTTCTGTGTAAAGGACATCACACTGGCACGAACTAAGGATCTCTGCCTTGCTAGCACACGTGACCGCCCTCCTGAAGGGTCTTACCAGTCAGCGCCAATCGAAAAGCTAGCTCTTCACTGGTGCAAGTGGGGACACTTCAGGCTGAGGAGTAAGTTCCACACATCCCCATGTCCACCGGATGAATTTACACAATGTAAACTAAGAAGGATATGTACAGCAGTAGATACTGTACATTAGTGAGCTACAATGCTTAAGAAAGTATTCACACCCCTTGACTTTTTCCACAAAATGGTTTAAGGGCTTGTAAGTAAGAATTTCACGGGAAAGTCTTACACTTGTTGTATTCGGCACATGTGACAAATGAAGTTTGATTTGATGTGAAAGGCGGAATTGAATGTGTCACTGTCTGTCACCTTCATTACAGAAATCTTTCTTTTGACCTGTGCACCTACGTTGTAAACTTTTCATTCATAGGCTAGGTTGTAGCAACCTCGAGTATCATGTAGTAACCCAAACATATCGATGTTACATTGAGCTGGGTGAATGAAATATGAATGACAGTCATCCAACATGCTGTAATAGAAATCAGTCCTTGCTCATAGAAAAAAATGATCATCCTCCCTCATCTTATAAGTTCCAATTGTTGGATATTCTCACTCTGGCTGGATTCTAATAGGAATTACACATCACATTGCAAGCCAGCATAATGTGACTTGCAGGCCTGATGTGGCCTGTAAACCAGGAGTTTCATAACACCATTGTGTTAGGGTATAACTAGGCCCTCAAAGAAAGGCCTTATGTAATGTATTGTCATAAAGAGTTTCATTTAAAGGCTAATAAGACTGGTGGAATCATTCATAGAGGGTTCTAGGTATAACCCTCTGCAAAGGGTCCTACCTAGCACTAAAAAGGGTTCCCCTCTGGGGCCAAACTGAAGAACCCTGTGTTTGTATTTTTTATTTAACCTTTAATTAACTAGGCAAGTCAGTTAATAACAAATTCTTATTTTCAATGACGGCCTACCGGGGAACAGTGGGTTATAACTGCCTTGTTCAGGGACAGAACGACAGATTTTTACCTTGTCAGCTCAGGGATTAGATCAAGCAATTCTTTTGGTTACTGGCCCAACGTTCTAACCATTAGACTAGCTGCCGCCCCATACCTGGTTCTACATAGCACTTGTTTTCCTAAGTGTTCAGAATTAATAATGTAAAACACATTTATGGTATTTTACTGTGCATTCTACACTGTTTTATTGTTGAAATTACAGGAAAGTCTTACAGTGTATGAGTGACGCAATGTCATTTCAAAGTTTTACACAGGTTACACAGGGCTTTATGTACACAGTATGGTTGCTTTAAAGTGTTTCATTTTGGACTCAAATCTCTCTCCGCAAGGTTGGTTTCTAAGTACCTGTGTATTTGTAGACTACCTACCAAGTCAGATGCCCCCACTCCCCCCCAACACACACACAGAAAAAATCCAAACATCAGTTCATGTCTGCTCTCCCCATGTCTGCATGGAATTAAGTTTTCCCCGTAAACCAGTGATGGTTTCCCCTTCTAAATCTGCCTCTACTCCCTCATCTCTCGCCTTCTTTTTTCTTCTCCTCTCCTCGGCTCAGACCAGCTGACTCTCCACATACAGATGATGGATTGTCCCGCTGGACAGTCCCTGGTCATACAGCACAAGGCTGCTGCTTGTGCTCTTCTCGCCTCACGGGCCCTGTCTCCCTTTCTCCCCGCGTCTCTCACCCCTCTCCCCTCTCCCCTCTCCCTCGTCCCACCAGGGATGTCTTGTGGCTGTGGGCCGTTACTCTGACACCCGCCTCACTGACACGTGGGTAAACAAGCACTGGCCGGCTTGGCGTCGTGCTCTGACAATAAAGGATTTCTCCCATCCTCTTGCCGAGACCCAACAAAGGCTATATTGATGCTGAACTCCAATAGTAGGTAGGCTAAGGAGGAAAGGGAAAAGAGGGAAGAAGAGGTGCTGTGCAGTTAAAGAGATCCCTGGAACGTGGAAGACGGAGGAAGGGAGTGCAGTCCACAAAGGAGGGGGGTGGGGGCGTGCAGGTCACTGTTGTGCCAGGTAATTTAAAATGAAACAGTGTGGCCTTTTGTGCGACAGCTCCAAAGACAGAGGTGGCATTACAGATCGTCATTTTTGCAGTCTTGCAACTGGTCATATCTCATAATGTCTGGAAAAGTGTAAAACATCCCAGGAACTACATTCATGTGATAGCAATCTTCTGAGATGCATAGTGCAACTGCAAAGAAGACAACCCGCAAATCCATTGTATTCTCAAGGTTGACCAATAACGTGCATTGATGTCCTAGGGAATAAAAGTGTTGGTTGACTGAAGTAATGTCTTTGTTTTTGTAATATCGCAAACGGACGTGGAAATTTCACCGCAAAGGATTCCAATTTAAATTGGGACCATTGTTTTTATAGCAACAAATAAAGTCTCTTACGCTCAGTAATTTATTATAGCACTTGTATTCATAAAGCATTTATAATAACTATATAACACATTACAACATTTGTTGAGAACAGTTATAATAGTCCATCAACGAAAGGTACAAATTTCACGTATTTATCCACTTTGGGGTGGCAAAGTCTAATGATTTTCATTAAGTTCCATGTCTGTGGGTTATATTTTAGTATGAAAGCCATGTATCGGAGGTAGCTAAATGTGACTATCACTGCGTTATATGTTATGACCCAATTACATGGGTCAACAGGAGTATGAAATAAAATGGTGTATTATCAGTGAACAAACTGAGGCAATTTGATATTTTATTAACTTCATAATAATACACATATAAAGGCATGAAACATTTGGAATGGTAGTTGCATCTTTATGGGCCCACCAATGTAATACATGTATGCATTTTGGGGTATATCAAGCCAGAATGGGCAGTATTTGGATATGTTCTATTATCACATGTAGTGGTGGAAAAAGTACCCAAAAGCCATACTTGAGTAAAAGTAAAGATACCTTACTGGAAAATGTCTCAAGTAAAAGTGAAAGTCACCCATTAGAATACTACTTGAGTAAAAGTCTTAATAAAGTACCTGATTTTAAATGTACTTAAATATCAAAAGTAGAGGCCGTAAGGTAAATGTACTTCAGTATCAAAAGTAAAAGTATGAAACGTAAGAGACGAAAATCCCCAAAAGAAAAACAGCCAGACCTTTCATTTGGTTTGAGCTTTTCTGAAAGGTAACAGTCTAACGGATGCAAGAAGATCTCCGATTTTTTTTTAAGAATGTAGTTTCTCAAATAGGCAACACTTCAAAATACATCTCTTACAGACAAAATAGAAGTATAACTTAATGAAGGAATATAGCTGTCACGTATACTCCTCTGGCCTCTAGGTCATCAGGCTGCTGATTATCCCTCACACCTGTCACCATCGTCTGGCCCACCTGCGCCTCATGACACTCACTTGGACTCCATCACCTCCTTGATTATCTTCCCTATATCTGTCACTCCCCTTGGTTCTTTCCTCATGTGTTATTGACTCTGTTTCATGTCGGTGTGTTGTTTGTGTTACGTGTTTATTGTTTAATTTACTTATTAAAACACTCACTCCCTGAACCTGCTTCCCGACTCTCAGCGCACTCGTTACAATAGCCAGTAAAAGTAAGCACTTACAATCTCAGTCACTTTGCTTTAGAAAAAACAGAATATAATAGAACCCTATACATAAACATTTAAAAAGTACCTGTACAGAACTGCACACAACCTCACTGTAGGAATATGAGGACCTCACCACTGATGGAACTGTACTAGAAAGCAATGTGTCAGGTCATGCCTTTGTAACAAGGACACCTATAATTTGTGAATTTAAAACATAAATTAACAAAACGCACAAGGCATCCGTGTTATTGGGCCTGCTAGCGTTAAGCTGTCATTACTTGATCTTCAGTAAAAGCTCTTTTTCAACGTTTCTGGAATCCAGCCCTGCTCTCAAAGGGCTAAAAACAAGTCCTGCATGCTGAACAGCCTTTCACATGCAGCTAATGCAGGTAAGGGTGTGTTTAGCCTCAGAGACAGTTTACCGACTGCTGTGAAGGACTTGAGCAACTCCATCTGATCAGCTGAACAGGCCAGGTATCTGTCCAGCTGTTTGGAGCTTTCTTGTGCTTCATGGCAGAGAAGAAGTCCTCCTCATCTGATGAACTGGTGCCATCACCTAGCTGCAGCAAGGTCCTTGATGTAGTTAAATAAAAGGAAGATGACAATAGAAATTATGCAGTTATGAGCCTACATTAATCCATCCCCATCCCCATCTATATAAACCAAGCAACAGGGCTAAGTAGGCTACCCATTGGACTAAAATACTGTTAATTAACCACATGTTGTCTTACCCATTCTGATGGTGGCGTCATCCTTTGTCCAGTCAAGTTTTGTGATCAGAAGGTTGATCGTTGGAAGTAGCCACCCCATCTGGACATTGGTTTCAGCCTGCAGGATGTTGATGGCATTTGCGACTGAGCTCATGGTGGCAGCAACCAACAATTGGTTACAGACAGATTATTTCACTTATAATTCACTGTATCACAATTCCATTGGGTCAGAAGTTTACATACATGTACACTAAGTTGACTGTGCCTTTAAACAGCTTGGAAAATTCCACAAAATTATGTCATGGCTTTAAAAGCTTCTATTAGGCAGATTGACATCATTTGAGTCAATTGGAGGTGTACCTGTGGATGTATTTCAAGGCCTACCTTCACTCAGTGCCTCTTTGCTTGATATCATGGGCAAATCAAAAGAAATTAACCAAGACCTCAGAAAAAAAATTGTAGACCTCCACAAGTCTGGTTCATCATTGGGAGAAATTTCCAAACGCCTGAAGGTACCACGTTCATCTGTACAAACGATAGTACGCAGGTATAAACACCATGGGACCATGCAGCCGTCATACCGCTCAGGAAGGAGATGCGTTCTGTCTCCTAGAGATGAGCATACTTTGGTGCGAAAAGTGCAAATCAATCCCAGAACAACAGCAAAGGACCTCGTGAAGATGCTGGAGGAAACAGGTACAAAAGTATCTATATCCACAGTAAAATGAGTCCTATATCGACATAACCTGAAAGGCCGCTCAGCAAGGAAGAAGCCACTGCTCCAAAACCACCATTAAAAAGCCAGACTACGGTTTGCAACTGCACATGGGGACAAAAATCTTACTTTTTGGAGAAATGTCCTCTGGTCTGATGAAACAAAAATAGAACTGTTCGGCCTTAATGACCATTGTTATGTTTGGAGGAAAAATAGGGATGCTTGCAAGCCGAAGAACACCATCCCAACCGTGACGCATGGGGGTGGCAGCATCATGTTATGGGGGTGCTTTGCTGCAGGAGGGACTGGTGCACTTCACAAAATAGATGGAATCATGATGCAGGAAAATGATGTGGATATATTGAAGCAACATCTCAAGACATTAGTCAGGAAGTTAAAGCTTGGTCGCAAATGGGTCTTCTAAATGAACAATGACCCCAAGCATACTTCCAAAGTTTTGGCAAAATGGCTTAAGGACAACAACGTCAAGGTATTGGAGTGGCCATCACAAAGCCCTGACCTCAATCCTATAGAAAATGTGTGGGCAGAACTGAAAAAGCGTGTGCGAGCAAGGAGGCCTACAAACCTGACTCAGTTACACCAGCTCTGTCAGGAGGAATGGGCCAAAATTCACCCAACTTATTGTGGGAAGCTTGTGGAAGGCTACCCAAAACGTTTGACCCAAGTTAAACAATTTAAAGGCAATGCTACCAAA
>QNTS01006836.1:0-31026 GCA_003317085.1 Hucho hucho
CACACACAGCTCCCCCACCACCCCTACATATTCACCACCCACACACACACACAGCTCTCTCTCTACGATAATAACTCCCCTTCTCTCCAGTGATGAGCATGGGAATGTATTACATAAGGACAGAGCGAGACAGAGAGGAGAGCTAAGCCCTATGCTAAAGGAAATTCAAACAGATGGAATTAAATTACAGCACAGGCCCCCATAAGCAAAATATCCAGCACGCTGTCCTTTAAGATACAAAGAGAGGCTGTCATTAGTGCTATATACTCTCCCCTACTTATTTATTAAAATAGTAAAGCTAAAACTTTTAATTTGGCTCTATACTTCTGCATTTGGGATTTGAGGTCCAATGTTTCATATGAGGTAACAGTACAGAATGTCACCGGAGTACTTTCAACTCCATCAAGAGTAACCAGAGACAGGGAGTTAAATCTATGAAGTCATCCACAGATGTGGGAAGGGCTTCTGACATATTCCCCAGCATGCTCTGTTGCAGGTTGATCTTTTAAATTTGTTTTCACATGTAAATTGATTGGTTTTGATCTTACGCTACACTAGGATAAGAAACCTACAGATTGGATTTATAGCAACCGTTAGTGAGATACAGTTGAAATCGGAAGTTTACAAACACTTAGGTTGGAGTCATTAAAACTTGTTTTTCAACCACTCCACAAATTTCTTGTTAAACTATAGTTTTGGCAAGTCGGTTAGGACATCTACTTTGTGCATGACACAAATTGTTTACAGACAGATTATTTCACTTATAATTCACTGTATCACAATTCCAGTGGGTGAGAAGTTTACATACACTAAGTTGACTGTGCCTTTAAACAGCTTGGAAAATTCCAGAAAATGATGTCATTGCTTTAGAAGCTTATGATAGGCTAATTGACATAATTTGAGTCAATTGTAGGTGTACCTGTGGATGTATTTCAAGGCCTACCTTCAAACTCAGGGCCTCTTTGCTTGACATCATGGGAAAATCAAAAGAAATCAGCAAAGAAAATTGTAGACCTCCACAAGTCTGGTTCATCCTTGGGAGCAATTTTCAAAAGCCTGAAAGTACCACGTTCATCTGTACAAACAACAGTACGCAAGTATAAACACCATGGGACTATACAGCCGTCATACCGCTCAGGAAGGAGATGCGTTCTGTCTCCTAGAGATCCCAGAACAGCAGCAAAGGACCTTGTGAAGATGCTGGACTAAACAGGTACAAAAGTATCTATATCCACAGTAAAACGAGTCCTATATCGACATAACCTGAAAGGCCGCTCAGCAAGGAAGAAGCCACTGCTCTAAAACCGCCATAAAAGCCAGACAACGGTTTGCAACAGCACATGGGGATAAAGATCGTACTTTTTGGAGAAATGTCCTCTGGTCTGATGAAACAAAAATAGAACTGTTTGGCCATAATGACCATCGTTATGTTTGGAGTAAAATGGGGAGGCTTGCAAGTTGAAGAACACCATCCCAACCGTGAAGCACAGGGATGGCAGCATCATGTTGTGGGGGTGCTTTGCTGCAGGAGGGACTGGTGCACTTCACAAAATAGATGGCATCATGAGGGAGGAAATTTATGTGGATATATTGAAGCAACATCTCAAGACATCAGTCAGGAAGTTAAAGCTTGGTCGCAAATGGGTCTTGCAAATGGACAATGACCCCAAGCATACTTCCAAAGTTGTGGCAAAATGGCTTAAGGACAACAAAGTCAAGGTATTGGAGTGGCCATCACAAAGCCCTGACCTCAATCCTATAGAAAATTTGTGGGCAGAACTGAAAAAGTGTGTGCGAGCAAGGAGGCCTACAAACCTGACTCAGTTACAACAGCTCTGTCAGGAGGAATGGGCCAGAATTCACCCAACTTATTGTGGGAAGCTTGTGGAAAGCTACCCGAAACATTTGACCTAAGTTAAACAATTTAAAGGCAATGCTACCAAATACTAATTGAGTGTATGTAAACTTCTGACCAACTGGGAATGTGATGAAAGAAATACAAGTTGAAATAAATCATTCTCTCTACTATAATTCTGACATCTCACATTCTTAATATAAAGTGGTGATCCTAACTGACCTAAGACAGGGAATTTTTACTAGGATTAAAATGTCAGAAATTGTGAAAAACTGAGTTTAAATGTATTTGGCTAAGGTGTATGTAAACTTCCGACTTCAACTGTAGTTGTTACAGTTTACATGCTCTAGGTAGTCTTCAAGTACTGTATTTTCCCACTACTCTGTCAGTAAATGTTCTGGTCATCTTCCATTACGTTGGCTTCCAACAGAGATTGAATATCACATTGCAAACCACCATAATGTGACACATTGAGAAATATTCAAATAAGGCTTTACAGGGCGGCAGGGTAGCCTAGTGGTTAGAGCGTTGGACTAGTAACCGAAAGGTTGCAAGTTCAATTCCCTGAGCTGACAAGGTACAAATCTGTCATTCTGCCCCTGAACAGGCAGTTAACCCACTGTTCCTAGGCCGTCATTGAAAATAAGAATTTGTTCTTAACCTAGTAAAATAAAATAAATAAATTACACTTTTATAACTCAAAGGAAGTACATTGAATGAGAAGTGTGCTCTGCTGTAGTTGATTGTTAATTCAAAACAACACAGAAAAGTGTAAAATGGCATGGGACTGAAAATAGTAATTCGGCAATTAGAGTTGGAAGAGGGAACACAGGGTGTTTGGAGGAAGTAAGAAGAGGGAGAGTGGTAGGAAGTTATGGGGTGTTAACAAAAGGTGGCATTTATTGAAAAAGGTCTACGTGATGACAGAACTGTGATTCACCTAGAGAGGACAGATCAAGTCAAACATCTGTCCACAGACGAGGAGAGACGTGTGCTCCAGAGACGTGGAGTTACCCAGCAGGCAACGCTGGTTGAAATGGCGTCATTACAACCGGTTTTTAACCAGCTGAGGCTTCACGCTAGCATCCCGTCTGATGGTACACCAAACAGTCAGAGATTAATGAACTCATTAGCAAAAATAATAAAACAGTTACAAATCTCCTAGTTTTCTCAGCAGAGTCTGCAGTCTAGCATCCATGCCTGGACTAGCACTGTCTCCTGCCCAGTTCCTCTGACATCCTCACTGTTGGACATCTCTCAGGTCCGTATGTGTCAATGTTGGCTCACATTCCTTTCCATTGGCAGGGGCCACTGTTCTTCCAACGACACCCGTGAGGATGTCTCTCTACCTGTCCAGAAGCGCTTGGCTAAGCTTTGTTTTGGTGCTGGTCCATGGGAGAACTAGCAACAGTGGGGAAACCTCACTGCTAGAGAGAGAGGCTGACTGAACAGTAACAGCAGCCATGAACCCTGTCGTATCAGGTCCTTTGTTGGGTCACTAGCACAGGTACGTACTGTACAACCTCAAGGAACTTCCACACCTTTCAGTATTTCTTGACAGATTGTTTTTTAAATGAGAGTGGAATAATGTTTGAAATGAGTGGTGAGAAATGGAGAGACGGATATGCAGAGAGCAGCAGCCGGGATTCTTAACCTAGGTGAAGGTGATACAGTATGGACTACAAGTGGCAAAGTTAACCATAAGAACAGCCTCAGGCACCACACCCTTCAGAAATATGGCAGAAGCTGTAGAAAGAGAGGGTTGACAGACTTACTGCGGTGAAAAGAAAGAAAATCTCTCACAGCAAATCTTGTTTGGACGAAGGTCGATATAAAACTGCTGACCAGGCAGTTGTCCGTCATCCATCTTCCATCTTGGAAAGGCTAGATTCTGTTTTGTTGAGGGATGCTTTGAGTGGTAGGTGTCAGAGGGGTGATCTTGATTCCTTTGTAGCTTTCTGTTTGAAGCATTTTCTCCGGAGCATGAAGATGGCTCAAGGTTGAGGTTGACAGGTATAAAAAAACAACGGAGTTAAAATGGCAGAAAAACAACTATAGTAGAAGTCGGATAAGGCAGAGGAAAAAAACTTAAATGTTTAAGGTAAACAATTGTTCTAGTGTGTCTGGGGAGTGTGGTGGATCCTCCCAGTAAGAACACTTCCAGAGAATGAGTTGCAAATGGTTCATCTGCCCAGACCTGACAGGGAGACAGGGACAGGAGAGCGTGTGTTCCCACACAATGCCCATGACTCATTCATACTCATACAGACAACCCCTTACGAACACAGAACGAGCATGCACACGCATACACAAACTGAGGGTGTGAAGAGACCATTCTCCTCCTCTCTCCAGCCCTCAGCAGGATGTGGAGAGTGCGAGACTCACTATTTTAATGAGTGTCTCTTCTCCCATCTCCAGAGGGATATGCCACGCAGAGACACATCGAATAGAATTGTAGTGGAGAGATTGATGTAAATAGATATGACAACAGCATGCAGCTGGCCTAGGCTTCAATAGCTGCTATAGACGACTTCGTCCAGGTCTGTCTCATTGTGCTCTTACATGGCAGCTGTAAAAAGAGAGTTTTACTACCTCTTTCCTATAGCTATACATCTCAGAGCTGGTACTGGGAGGAATGGATCAATGAGCATTTTCTAACCTAAAACCCCTTGGACATTTTAATAGGAGGGACATTATATTTACAGTATATTTTTCTAAACATATAATGCTTTTTGGAAAATCCCTTGGACGCGATATATGACCTACAGTACGTGACATGGTAACTGAAGTGATAATGCATGCCATTCCATACTGTCATTAAATCAATTAACCAACCAATCAATCCTGTACTTACCCACAGTTGACCCAGACGATGGTGCCTTGTCCTTTGATAACCTGGGCCACGTCAGACAGCAGCTTCAGCTTAGAGTCCCCGGAGGTAGCTATTTACATACACAAGATAAGACAGGTGGAGTTACAATACACCTTTCACTACAATATGGGTTACATTACTAAGCTCACCAGCTTTCAATACTCAAGAGTTCTAAAACCTGTAACTCACTGAAGGTCAGAGGTCACAACACTCAAAACATGGGACTATAAACTCAAACATCAAATCACAGGAGGGTATACGCAAGCATTACCAAGTACCACCCACCACCTTGTGACATCCCCTAGCCGAGCGATCACTAGGCTACTTCCAACATGTTACAAGTATCATAAACACAGCATAGACCGAGGCCTACTGAGAAAACCATCAAAGAATAAACTCGAATAAACTGTACTGTAACAATACCGTGCAACATTACACAATGTCCATTGAGATACAATGTGGACTCAACATCACTTTTACAACCCCTTCAACACTTATGAGTCGAACACTTCCTGGTTCTATGGACACCTCGTCTATATTTAGCTTTGGGGGCATTGCAATGATACTGAGGATTAGGGCCCCATTGTGCGTCCCAAAGGTAGTGCACTATATAGGGAATAGGGTGCCATTTGGGACGTAGAGAATTGATTGCCATTTGGGACCCACTACCCATAGTAGAAAGAGGGAGTAGCCGACAGCAGGAAATAAAATGAGTGGCGGGGGGCTAAACTGTCGGAGAATGCCAGAACGCAGCGCCGCAGCAACGGCAAGCAATCAATCACGGGGCGGCATTTGATACGTGCAAGTATTAACCAATGACCTAACACTGGCTGAAATGGCCCATGAATTATGAAACAAATACATGTGGAGGATCGTATGTACACACATAATTCATGGGAGTTGTGGGGCCTTGAGAGGCCTCTTCCTGTGCACCGAGAGGGAGATTATGCTGACAGAGCACCACACGACACACAGCAGGGCTTGACATGAACTGTTTTAGCCAAGGTAGGACTGTTTTTTTACTTGTCAGAAAGCTCAAGTCGCTTGTCCAAAAATAAAAACTGGTCAGGAACACCATGGGCCAAAAAGGTGACTGAAATGTGTTGTAAAATGCAAGGAAGCACTTCATAAAATAAACCTCATTATTATCCCTGGTATTGACAATGGAAGGCTGCTGGGATCAGTGACAATGGAAGGCTGCTGGGATCAGTGACAATGGAAGGCTGCTGGGATCAGTGACAATGGAAGGCTGCTGGGATCAGTGACAATGGAAGGCTGCTGGGATCAGTGACAATGGAAGGCTGCTGGTCTTTGATCCCATGTATTATATCTCCTGGGCAAAAGCCTGCATCCCAGTAGCTCTCCTGGACTCTCCAGGAGGAGGGTTGGCCACCTTGCAACATTACAAATACAACCAAGCACTTTTAATGCCTTTAGAAAATAATTCCCTCATTCAATGAACCAGGGACCAACAGGCTAAGGTGGGCGAGGTAGCTAACTGTCTATTTGTAAGGTTAAAATTCAGTGTTCAGGGCAGATCTTGACAACATAGGAGTTACTTGTTAATTAGGATATTCTAAGAATATGTTTTGACTTTGTCAGAATGACATGGCCAGTATTGAATAGAGGACAAACCTAGCCAATTATGAGCGCTAGAGACGGTTTTACAACCGAAGTATGCAGCACTGGTTTCACCCTTATCAACTGCTTGTTGGCCATTTGCGGTTATACACTAGCGCCGGTGGAAAGTTATCAGACATGACAATGACATTAATGCATGCTAATAGATAAATAGTTAACTAACTAGTTGGTTATGTTATCTAGTTGGTCTGTTGTATATCATTATTTTACCTGCTTGCGCAAATGTCTCCCTCTCTCCTCTGATAAAGGCCCACACGCAGGTAATGCACAGACCATGTTTTCAGGATTGTCATTGCTGACCAAAAATTTGCTATAACTGGGCAAATAACGCACTAGCAATTATTACCAACAAAATGTGCAAACATGGCTTGCTTTGATCTTAAAAACAAATGTTGCTACTGCATGATTGAAAGACCGCTCGTGTCTGTCAATGAAGGCCTACAATAATTATACGCTCTGCAGAAATTGGGAGGACAGTGAGCAAAATATCACATCCGTAGGACACTGATCCAATTATGATCGGAGTAACCTAAATCGTTTGATCTAGTGATTTTTGCGTGATATTTTTTTTATTAACTTGTCTATACGGAAAACTTAAAATCTATAATCTGCTTGTCCCAAATTTTTTTTTACTTGCCCCGGGCAAATGGACAAGACTTAATGTCGAGCCCTGACACACACCGGGCAAACACACACGGCACAGAGTCTTATATGAGAGTGAACTGAGCTGAGCACTTTCTGGTGGCGTGAAATATGCTAATTAAATTAAATGCAAGAGAGACTGATTTCCCTAATGGCTGTAGGTGAATGCAGTTTTATGGCTTTATTTGACCGCATTTAGTTTGGGTGTTAGTTGCTGGTTCTTGCACATCATCATCTGCTAAATTGTCATTTACTTCGCTACTATGGCCTATTTATTGCCTTACCTCCTCACGCCATTTGCACACACTGTATATAGACATTATTTTTTTCTATTGTGTTATTGACTGTACGCTTGTTTATTCCATGTGTAACTCTGTGTTGTTGTTTGTGTCGCACTGCTTTGCTTTATCTTGGCCAGGTCGCAGTTGTAAATGAGAACTTGTTCTCAACTAGCCTACCTGGTTAAATAAAAGGTGAAAAAAATAAAATAACCCACCTGACTTAGCGTAGAGCACCAGGACATTGGTTCTAACCCACCTGACTTAGTGTAGAGCACCAGGACATTGGTTCGGGTCCGGAGGAGCTTCTTGAAGTCCTTGTGTTCGCTGACCTTCTCTATGAGAGGAGAGACCTTTACAGACGCCTGCAGCACCGACACCAGGCACACCTGAAGACATATTGATGGATAGATACTGTATTTATTTAGAGTGACCATCACATTTGGAATAACTCACACATCAGATGCTTCAGTGCAGAAGACAGGTCATTTTTGTGATATTATGAGATTGCCAGACACCTGATGTGCAAGACAAAACCATATGTAGGTGGTCAGCATCAGTCGAAACAAAGACAGATTCTCATCTCATTGTGTGCGACTGTGGGAAGATCTCAATTGCATACTCTTCGAGTCCTCTCTCCTTGTCTCCTTCTCAAAACCATTGGATGAGAAAGCCAGAGGTCCCTCCATTCTGACCTTCTCCTCCAATGGTTGAGAAGGAGTCAATGCAAGGAGTATGCTATTGAAATCTTCCCTTAGACATTCAAACAAGCTCCTTCCTATCACTCATCAAATCATGTCCCAGTCGCCCAATCCCCAATGGAGTACAAAATTAGCTACCAATGTCCTCATTCATCAAATCGCAGTGATGAGCGATATACTGCAACGCGATATCAAAACAAGCACCTGTCAGGCCCAGTTTTTTTATTTCCCATGCTGGATACCTCGTATGGGCGTGACGGGAATTCAACAGATTCTCCTCAGTACATTTCAATTAAAACCTAGAATGAAGAAGTAAAGCATCATCTCGCTTTCTCATTTCTCTGTCTGGGTGACTGATGAACTCTAGAGGGGGCATCTATCTCATTTCCTCCTCCTGTCTCTAGGTGTTGGAAGTGGGAGGCTGGTGGCCGTGGTGCGGACGGGCAATGTTGAGAAGATGACAAGGTGGCGTCCCCTCGGTCGGAGACTCTACGACGGGTGTGTGGAGATGACAGTAAGGGGTAATTATAAAATGGTCTCTCGGGGCTGGCCGAGCGACACCGCTACTCTTCTCCTCACCACCTCTCCTCTTGTCCGACAACATCTCTCCTCCTATGCTATCCGCCCCTCCCCCTGCGCCCCTCCCCTCGTGCCTCTCTGCCCGTCGTGCCCCTCCCCTCATTCCTCTCCTCACTCCCCTTACCCGATACCCCTCCACTCCACTCCTCGGCCATTTGAGTAAGGGAGAGTGGAGGCACTGAAACAACCACTGTGCAGAATGAAAGGGGAGCTTTAGTCCAACTTACTACGTATCCACCGTACTGTAGCCTGCCTCACAAAAGAGTTTGACTGAGCTGTGCTAAATGGGATTTGAAAATGCATCCATTTGTGAGACAACGTGGGAGTATGAAACTGTATACTAAAGAGTAGTTAAGGCAACAGACAAAAGTAGTTTGACGTTTGTGCGAGGCGGAGTCAGTCCTCAGCTACGAGCGCGAGGCGGAGTCAGTCCTCAGCTACGAGCGCGAGGCGGAGTCAGTCCTCAGCTACGAGCGCGAGGCGGAGTCAGTCCTCAGCTACGAGCGCGAGGCGGAGTCAGTCCTCAGCTATTTGAGAGCATCTGGAGGCAGCTCTTGTACTGAGGCAGGCCTATTTCACAGCTACGTGAACATTGGACCCTTCACAAATGTAAAAAGGCTGGTGATGATTTCTGCCCCCGACGATCACATTTCTCCAGGCTCATTTACGGCCTAACAGAGTGGGTATGTTGAGAAGATCAACAGAAGGAATCATAAACAGAGCACAATCATATTCACATGATCTGGATAGATAGTATTAGGGTTAAATGAAAGCAGTACTATATACAGTGGAGAATAGAGAGGATGGGAGAGGATGTGAGCATGGGAGAGGATGTGAGCATGGGAGAGGATGTGAGCATGGGAGAGGGACACGGACATCAGGATGGATGGAGCACACACACACACACACACACACACACACACACACACACACACACACAGAACGAGGAGAGGATTTGCAAACCTTTCCTGGACCATTGACATTGTCGTGCTCGCCGCTCACACATCACATCCCCTGACAGTTGACATGCAGCCAATACTGCAACAGGTCCTATCAACGGCTGGGCTGCTGCCTGGCAATCGGTGCATTGGTTTGTTCCCCTACGCTTCCTATTACTAAAGCTTCCACTCGTTTGGCTTAGGCCATGACATGAGGGCACTGCTGTGTCAATGTGAGCAGCATCCTACTGACAGGACTGTCTGCCTTCACAATACGCCGCACTCAGTCATGCGCGCACACACTCCTTCATTCCCTAGTGATCAGCAGGAGCAGGAGGACAGGGTTAGACTAGAGACTACACTCCCAATTGATGGAGACAGACAGGAGAGAGACATAGACAGGGGAAATACACTGCATGCTAGGCAGCTAATCATCCACAGCTGGACAGGTAGCTAGCTCTGTCTTAGTGAGCAGTGGACGGAATGATGGGGAAAAACAGGCCCCTTGGATGTTAGGCTCTTGTTTCATGATGTGGCTGTAACTGTAACACATTGTATTAGGTCTTTGTTTAAGCTATTTCTAGCATTGATTCCTCAAACCTCAATGATCGCCAGATCTCTCATGGGACAGAGTTTGAGGCTGAAGAGGTGGTGATTTGTTTCTGAAGATAGTTGGTTAGGGAGTAGAACTCAAACTAACCCTCTTGCTACACCAATTTGAGTCAGCAATTCATGTCTTCTTCTTTGCATACACACTTATAGGGATTATAGGACTTTTAACTTAAAATATAAAACATTACAGTTAAAATATAAAAACATTACACTGTTTTTATATTTTAACTGTAAATGTTTATATTTTAAATGTAATGTTTCAGCATTTGTTATGCATCCAGGTACAGAAGACATAAGGTCATCAATACAGAACAGGATCTTTTAGTCAGGCAAACATAATAGGTCAGACATAGCCCATAGCCCAGACATAGCTCTTAGTCCCAGTCCAGAATTAGAATCTCTTGCAAATCCTTTGATCATTGATCAAATTCACTTCATATGCCGTATCACAGCTAGGTGACATTTCCAATAAGACAGGCAGGCAGCTCTTTCTGTAGTGCACCTTGCAGCTGCATCCTAAATGGCATCTTATGTATAGTGCTCTACTCTTGACCAGGGCAGGGCCCATAGGACTCTGGTCTAAAGTAGTGCACTATATATAGAGGATAGCATACCACACCGGCCATCCTACAATCTAAGATAGATGCCCTCAATCTCACACAAATTATCAAGGAACCTACCAGGTACAACCCCAAATCTGTAAAGTCAGTAGAGGATGCCTTGTAAAACTAACTATCCTACCGATCCTTGACTTCGGCGATGTCATTAACAAAATAGCCTCCAACACTCTACTCAGCAAATTGGATGCAGTCTATCACAGTGCCCTCCGTTTTGTCACCAAAGCCCCATATACTACCCACCACTGCGACCTGTATGCTCTCGTTGGCTGGTCCTCGCTACATATTCGTCGCCAAACCCACTGGCTCCAGGTCATCTATAAGTCTTTGCTAGATAAAGCCCCGCCTTATCTCAGCTCACTGGTCACCCTAGCAAAACCCACCCGTAGCACACGCTCCAGCAGGTATATTTCACTGGCCATCCCCAAAGTCAATACCTCCTTTGGCCACCTTTCCTTACAGTTCTCTGCTGCCAATGACTGGAACTAATTGCAAAAAAAAATTATCACTGAAGTTGGAGACTTATATCTCCCTCACTAACTTTAAGCGTCAGCTGTCAGAGCAGCTTACCGATCGCTGCAGCTGTACATAGCCCATCTGTAAATAGCCCATCCAACCAACTACCTACCTACCTCATCCCCATATTTGTTTTTCTGCTCTTTTGCACACCAGTATTTCTACCTGCACAACCTCATCTGCACATCTATCACTCCAGTGTAAATTGCTAAATTGTAATTACTTCGTTACTATTGGCATATTTATTGCCTTACCTCCTTACTTCATTTGCACACACTGCATTCAGATTTTTCTAGTGTGTTATTGACTGTACGTTTGTTTATCCCGTGTGTAACTGTGTTGTTTTTGTCGCACTGCTTTGCTTTATCTTGGCCAGGTCGCAGTTGTAAATGAGAACTTTTTCTCAACTGGCCTAACTGGTTAAATAAAGGTGAAATAAAATAAATAAAATTTAATTTGGGACAGCGCCCAAGCATTTGAATATATTAAGAAAGTCCATTATCAAACTTTGCACCAACCTTCATCCCCAAAAAAGTGTCACGTTACATCAGTGTAAAAAATGCCACACTTACTAAGCAGCCAGCAGAGAGAAACCCAGGCTGGCGGCTCTCTCGCCCAGAGCTCGCTTACCCTCCATCTGGGGTGACAAATCTGCTTAATAAAAGTCGTCCCGTTTTAGGGGCCGTACTGAATCAGCGCAAATCGGACCGCTGTTCTGTTTGCCAAACTCTCTCCTTCATTTTTCTCTTGATTAATGAGACGAACAACAGCAATGGAGATCAACGTGTGTGTGTGTGTGGTGGCCCTTTTCAATTATCAACCATTGATCTCAGGAGTTGTCCCAAATGGCATCCTATTCCCTATCGGTCCTAGTCAAAAGTTGTGCACTGTATAGGAAATTCGGTGCAATTTGAGTTCTGGTGCAAATAGGGTGCAAAATTAAAAGGGTGCAAAATGACGCTAGGGTGGTTAGTGTTAGTGGTGGCGGCTCACCACACCGAGGCAACCAACCAACCCACCATGATGGGGAGGTGAAGTGGAACCTCAATCCAGATTAGAGGTTTAAAAAATTGCTTTGGCACGCAGCTAGGCAAGAAATACAGTGGGACAGTCTTCAGCACACACAGAGACAGAGCAGTCAGTCTCCCTTAATCTCCACACACACCCGCCGTGATGTCATTTCCCCTGCCTGCAATCACACAACAGTAGGCTACAGCAGCACCCACCTTTGTTTGACATGGCAGCCACTAACCCATACAACAGGATGCTGAACAGGAAAGGTCCCAGGGCACAAGACTCGAGATTGGAATGAAGTGGAAATCCAGTCATATGTGGCCAGTCTATCAAGGACTGAGCGTGTAGTTGGTTAAAATGTAGGCTAATGCAATGTAACATTTTTCATAGCAACCAACTAACTTACATTTGTGCAAACTTTACATCCATCACTCAATGAATGTATCAACCACTCAATGAATGTATCAACCACTCAATGAAAGTAAAGTATAACAATATATCATCATAAAATATTTTCAGATGACTGACCAACATACCCATGAGAGTCATAATAAACCCAACTGTGTTGAATCACATAGCTAGCTGTAAATGAATCTAAAGGACATTTCGATCATATATGTAAATCACGCCAATCATAGAAAAAAGTAGCAACTTGGTGGTGGTTAACCAGTAAAGCAACGATCAGTGCTATCCGGGATCCTTGGGACGTCCCTACCCCCATTGAAGTTGACATTTCTAATGGTTAGGTAAGGGTTATGATTAGGGTATAGATGTCCCAAGAAATACGGATAGCACTGAGCTAGGCATGCAGATGAATAGAAGCCTGAATTGAAATATTATTGAAGATTCTGAGGAATAACCGTTCATTATTTTCAAGTCTCTGTCCAACCAGGTTAATTTTGCGTTATCAAAGGATTTCAATATAACGTTACATTCTCGGGAGGGACACTAGATGCCTTGTGCTGGTAGTCTACTCACGAGTACGTTTTGATCAAATGATATGAAATGTAGGCGAATGTCGGTATGTGACTACAGTGAGATGTAAGATATACTATATTCACTTGTTTTTGAGGCTGAAGTTCAGCCTCTGATTTAAAATTGCTGAGGCCGTGCTGTCAACTTTGACTCCCTTCACGAAGACGCGGAAAAGACACGCAGGCGTTTGCAGGTTTAATAAAAAAATATAAAAAATACATGTAATTAAAACATTAGGCTTATCGGTGTCTCTGTATATATTTCACAAACAACTTACCAAGAAGACGAATGTGTACATTTTCAGCTCTCTCATCCGACTCCCGTAGCGGTTCCAAGAAGCCATGATGCCGTTGCCACGTCTGGACACGCACGCGCAATCGGTTTTCCACGGATTCTTGAGCAGCCCGCAAAGATGCTTAGGAAATGTAGTTTTGGAGGACATAGTTGGCATTGCAGGCACTGATTGCAGACAGGTTGACGTTAACCCTTACCTTAACCATTCTGGAGTTAATGCCTAACCTTTAGATTTCTAAGTTAATACCTAAACACAACTTTAACCTTAAATATTCTGAGTTAATGTCTAAACTTAACCTTAGACACTTCAGAATTAGACTTTTGAGAAACATGGATGAACGACTAATTCTGACGTGAGACTGTGAGAGCCAGTTGCAGCATGCACCTCTCATCACATTGTAGTACAGTGTCTATTTAAATGCAATGTTGCTAGGGCCTATGCTATGAATTTGCAAATACATGGGAACATCACCCAACCAAAGATCCACATCTGGAAAGCCAGTTTGATGAGGAGGTGTCATGAACTGCTCTCAACCTGTGCCAGTGGCGGGAATGGCCAGTCACACCGGAACTATTCAAACTTCAAATCTGAAATTAACTTCTATATCACATTACCAGATAATAATAAAATAAGAAATGTGAATTATGTTTATTATAAGGTTATAGAACAGCGGGGCAATACATCACAAGCACTTACTCAATACTCCAAGTACTGAAAGCGCTTGTTTTTTTTTATGCAAATTCTCTCTTGTACACCCCTCTCAGATGGAGTTGCGATGGTCCTTGTAGTAGCGTCCAACTCACAGGGAGAACGCAGTAACCAGCGCAGGTCGTTCTGTGAGCGAGACACATCGAAGAGAGGAGATACACTTCCATTGAGGTAGCCTGACGAATCAAGTAGAGCCCTCGAGTTTTGCGTGACATTTCGAACAAGTTGGAAAAAACATCAAAGGTAAGAATACAATTTAAATGATCTATTGGAAGGTTCAATTGCATCCCTTGGTTGTATTTAAATATTTGCAGATGGCTCTACTGAACCTACTACAATTTACAATAGTAATTATATTTAAATTGAACTTTTAAAAGGAAATATAAAATCACTTTCTAATCTTTAGCCGTTCATTCTGGAGTGAGTATCCTGTCCAAAAATGGTAATAGTTATAGATAAGGTATAAAACATACCTTCGGTCAATTAATAAGGGATAGAATAGCCTATATTGAACACCGTTTTCCCATTTGACATCTAAACCATTTATCATAAGATTAATTTGACGTTTCAGTTCACTAATGTTATTACTTAGATATATCAGTATTTCTGGGTGCCTCTTATTTTGTCCATTTTACCATTCCTTGAATAGAGGGCTCTGTTGGCGTCGTAGTTTGTTCCATAATATCGCATATTTATTCAGAGCAGTTAGCGGTTCTTTTATACCGCTTCAGCTTTACTTTCTAATCACGTTCCAGCGGAGGATCAGAAGCATTTCTGGGCTGCAGGAACCTACCGCCACATTTCCACTGTTACAAACTTACTTGGGTTGTGCTGTCCGTAATCAGGACCCGTGGGGTGAGGTTAGTTAGACAGATGCAGTTCCCACATAGCAGGCTACTGTCCAGATCTGCTTTTTATTTGCCCTTTTCTTTATATTCTCGTTTGTCCTATGATTAGAAACATGTCTGTTTCTTAAACAAATTAGAATAGTGTTGTCATAAAATAACATTGAAATGACTCATGCGGCTTGGAGAATAGACCTTGCGCTGGTTGTCCCATTTTCTTTAGTCTTGCGCAATGGTTATTGTAGGTGCCAGGTTGAATGTGGATGATAATATTCAATATTTATTTCTACTGTCATCCCGCTGACACCTGGTTGAATATCAGTTTTACAGCTTACAGATTTTGCTATAAAGCTGATATAATAGTAGTCGTTTTCTCATAGAGAACATTAAATCCCCAACGACCGCGAGTAGCATTCTCTTATTCCCTTATTGCTACATGATGTGAAGTTGATTCATTATTAGGATGTCGAAATGAAGAACAATAAACGAATACAATCAAAGGGCGAGCTATGAATAGCATTCACTCTGGTGGTAGGTGAAGTCTCTCTCCCCCTTTACGCATCTCAGACACTTCTATTCTGTAAACCATGTTCACCCTGCGGCCACATTGCGTAGAATAACATAGAATTACTTCAGTTATTACAACACAACTCAACAGAGAAAAGGTAAATAATCAAGACTAAGCTGAAACACCAACAGATTCCTTTATCAAGTTCAAGTCTCATTTCACAATTGGTATTAAATGCCGTTTAGAATTTTACATTTTTAGAGAGCGACAGAGGGCAGTGTTCAGCGACGCTGCACGGTTGTAGAACCTACAGGCAGGTGAGAGAGAAAGAGAGAGAGGCGGAGAATGGACGACATTTAGAATGTGACTAAAATACTTTACCAACTGCATTAGCCTGTCATATTTTCTTTTACTTTTATATTTTCGAATATTTTTTCAAAATATAAAATATTCACTTATTTCTTGGGGCTGAAATACTTTCGGGAAAAAAGTTGTTTTGTTGGGCTATAGAGTGAGAACAATGAGAGGCTATCTGACAGCACCGAAATCCGAGGATTATCGTTTACTCCCCGCCAGTTTGTCTATGCAACCTCTGCCAACACATCTGTTTCTCTAAATGAATTGCAGCTGCACTGTTGAATGTTGTTCAAGATATCTGCATGTCAAATATATTTCAGCCCGTGAGCAGTTAGTTTATCAGTAGTCGGTCGGTACTCAGAAGTCTGACATTGATTGTAACCAATTAGTTGCTATATGCCTCCAAACTCATGATGACTGTTTAAATTGGGTTTGTTTTCCACAATTTAAGAATAGTGTTTACGCACATCCGTGTCTGTAGTCCACTGGTACCGGACTTGGAATGCGCTTGGCTTTATCACGTTTATTATTACGGTATTATTATTGACTTATTACTTTCGTGTTTATATTCTACCCTTGGATACTCACATTCCCTGTCATTTTTTCATTATAGTCTACCTCAAGCACACGAATGTTGAGAATTTGTTTCTATCTTACACAATCCTCTCGTCAACTTTTGTATAGACAGTGTGTCAGTAACAATACAAAGGGATTTTCCACACTAGCATTGGGAAACAATCACTGCATCAGTGAACTAATGGGAAGCATACTGCTCTGCTGACAGCTTCTTTGTCAGTCCCACAGTGTTGCACGTGACATAACACTGCCTACTCTTAAAATTGCTCACATTGCTTTTTTTCCTGATATGATTCTATCTAATCCTTGATATTCAAACCTGGAGGTGTTCACCTGTCTTCCACCTGACACTCCTGTAATGAGACCAGGGTGATGTTTCCAGTCTCCAGTTGGCCCTGAGAAAACAAATATTCGAATTTGATGTGCACACCAAATGGCACCCTGTTGCACTTATAGTGCACTATATTTGACAAAATCTGGTCAAAAGTAGTGCAGTATGAAGGGAATAGGGTGCCATTTTGGATGGAAGCTTGTTGGGATGGAAACTTGTTGGGATGGAAACTTGTTCAGAGTCTTTACAACACCATGCCCTGAACAAATGTGCTGCCAACTCTATTAATATTCATACAAACCCCTACACGGACGGACATTAATTCAAGTGCTGTCTTAGGTTCCTGAGTCCGTCCTTTCAAATATAAAACAGGTTTTCATCTTTGATGAACTTATGAGTGCCCTTGACAGTTCTTGGTTGGTGGGGGAACTGAACAAAGATTCTCTTTGAGACTAATACACACCAAAGCCTTGTGGACAGATGACTATAGTGGTGGTCTGTGTAACCATGGCGTCCACATATCTATCATTATATAGGGGGGAAGGGCGAAGTAAAAAGGCATCTGATATCAGCATAAATTATTTCTGTTCATTAATAAGTCTGATGGGTAGAATAATGAGTCGATGGTCCTGATCAAAGTTTTAATAGTGCATATTTATTAAGGCCTTGCTATATGTATTATTTCTGACGCCGGCGGTCGGCACATCAAATGAGAGGGAACAACTGAGATGAAAGTTTACTGCAGACAGACCGAGGAACTTGATCTGACCAACCTGCCGGCTGTAGATATTAGGCCTACCAGGATGGGAAAAAAGGAGACTGCGGATGCGTCCCGAAATGGCACCCTATTCCCTATTTAGTTCATTACTTTTGACCAGAGCCTATGCATCTAAAATGGCACCCTATACCCTATATAGTGCGCTACTTTTGACCAGAGCCCTATATCAGACACACCCAATTCTCAATATAATCCTGACCTCTGGATGGTGGAGGAGAGAGTGCGTATGTCAGAGCCAGAGGAGATAACAGAGCAGTTTCTGGTCTGGTGTTCTGTACTTGAAGAGAGATAAGGTGCACGCAGGGGTGCTTTAAAAGCGTTCAGAGACTTCTTCTGTTACTCTTATCACCTTTAGCACCATTTCATATGCATGCAACCACTTTTGTTTATCTGCAGCTGCCAGCTAATGTTGATGTGAGAATGTGATACAAAAAAAACAATGTTGGGCCCGCAATTAAATGACATTGATTGAACTACGTTCATAGGGTCTCTACATAATAATGTTATGCCAGTGTTATTTTTCTCAAATCATTACTGAATAGTCAAACATTGGCATTCCAGAGGCCTCCTGCCGCAATATAGACAGATTCATAGTAAGATTGCCCCTGAGTTGTTCTGTCAGCAATGAATCTTGACAATAATAAGCAGAGCTAGATAACACCTCAACTATTGACCTGTCACTTGGCACAGATAAGTTGTTTACATATTCCACGCTTTTACATTGGTGGAATTCTGAGTGAAGGACACCACTGCTTTCAAAGCAACCTGCCAATGCTATGCTTTGACTTAAAGATGCCCTCAGAACTGCTGTAAGGCTGTCTGGATGTAACGTACCTCCTTCCCTTTCCAGTCTGTGGAGTTTGGTTTTGCATGTTGATCTTTGTTCAGGGCTGTGGACCATTGGAGGCAAAGGGAATGGACAGTGATCTATCCTTTAAAAGTGGGACTCAGTTCATATGGTAACTGGGTTGGTGCTCACCAGAAAACCAAAGCTATGTAGCTACCCACATGCCTTTTCAGAGAAAACATCTCTCTGGTGTGTTTGGTGGTATTAGTGTTGGATCCAAAAGTGTGTGTGTGTGTGCGTGTGCGTGCGTGTGTGAGCGTGCGTGAACACAAATGGCAAACAGTCAAGTAAATACATTGGAATAATAGCTGGAGGCACAATGACTTGTGAAGCCCCTTCCTTCACCTATCTTTCTGGAGATAGCTGTTTGTTTGTCACCTGGTGTTGATGATAGGTTCCCTCCCTGATGGGGATTGTCATGGGGCTAGTTTCGAGTGAGAAGGACAGGTTAGTGTCCCCGACTCCTTGTGCTCTCAGCTCTCTCTGTGTCAAAGCCAACTCTCTCTCTCTCTCTCTCTCTCTCTCTCTCTCCCTCTCTTTCTCTGCCTCTCTGTCTGAAAACACCATCTATTTCCCCTGCTGCTAGTTGACAGGAATAATACTGGTGCCGTTGTGGACAGCCAAGCAGAGCCCTAGATCTTTCATGTGATGGGGAAAGCAAACATAATGGAAAGGTCCTATTTAGCAGAGTGATAGCTGGGACCTGTTGCCTGTTTGATTCATTATTTCACTTGCCATTAAGGAGGTAAAAATAAAGGCTCCCGGGCTCCGGTTCTAGGATAGCTTAGACTATTGTGTTTTTGTCATGTTGCCAGCAAAATACAGGGTACATTTCAGTCAATTACTTTTCTTAGGTTTCATGGGAATAAGGAAGTGAGGGTAGAGTGTTGAGTGGATGAAAAATTATTGTTAACACAAGACAATCTATACTAGAGAGAAAAGGAATAGCCTGCATGGCATTTCTCTCTGGGTGGGGAGGTTGCTCGCACACAGAGTGAATTGATGTGAATGAATTATTCTATGAAATCTGTCTGGACTCTGACTGGACCCATTCAATCTCTCAGGACTTATGGTGGTCATTGTGTTTAAATACTGTGTGCTTGGCATGGCCTTCAGAGTGTTTGTCTCTGTGTGTGTCCCAAATGTCACCCTATTCCCTATACAGTGCAGTCATTTTAACCAGGGCAAATATAGTGCACTATATAGGGAATAGGGTTCCATTTGAGACACGTCCTCTGTGTGTAACCTGGTCTCTGTGGTTCGCTGCACCAGCCAGCACCACCAGCCAGCACCACCAGCCTGTGAAATCCGATATGGCCGCTACTATCTGCAACCGCTAATTAATGCTTGATGCGAGTGAACAGGCTCACTTTGTCTTATTGTTGTTGTTCTTGTTGTTATTTTCCTCCTCCTCCCCTCCTTATTATTGTTGTTCTTGGAGAAGGAAGAGAAGAAAATGACTACTTAAGGTCTGTAAGTAAAACATGTATATTTTTAAGTGCTGAAATTCAGTTGAATGACATTCTGGTCAACAATTTATGAAGTGATTTTTGCTGACCTAAAATTACACTGTTATAATTATTGTTGTTTGTACACACACACACACACGCACACGCACACGCACACGCACACGCACGCACACACACACACACACACACACACACACACAGACGTCTGTTTGTTTAGGTTTGTGTAGGTTTGTTTATAGTCTTGAAGGTGCACTATAGTGTATGTATGCCATCCAAAGATCAACTGACCATATATATTATGCATTGATGATATGAACTCTCTATGAATTCTCTCAGCGTTTGTTATTACATTTCTGACCATCCCCCCCACTTGCTGTTAAAGGTGGACCAGCTGTATTTTTATGTAAAGCGGACGTGAAGGCTTTTCTGTCCCATCGCTCACAGCTCTATCCCAACAAGGCCTCAATGAGGAGCAGAAAGAAAGAGGGTGAGGCAGGAAACACTCCCACAGTNCCCCCCCCCCCCCGAAGCTTTAGGAAGGGGCTCTTTGAGAGCAACAGGCGACCCAGAGGACTGTGGTAGGAGATGGGTGTTAGAGGCTTTGTGGTGATGGTGGAAACATTGTCCCTGCTCCAGTGATTTAATACCCCTGTATTCAAGAAGGAGCTCTTTCTGACTGTCCCTGTGTGTGACGGGCTGTGTGTGCGTGTAGGCCTCTGAGGCTGTCTCTCTCCTCTCCATAGCCCCTTTGAGGTTTCAGTCTTGAGGCCTTTTGCCCAGGGTCAATGTCTCGTAGGAACAGGTCCTTTGTGAAAGTGGAAATGCACTCTCACTCAATACAAAACCTATTCCTTTCCTTTTAGACTTGCCATAGGTAAAGAAGCCTCTATCTTTGCCTAAGGCTTTGCTCCAACAGTGAATAGCTGTCGGTTTGGTTGGGAAGGTATATTACTGGAGACTTGAGAAGCAAACTACCAGAATGTTGGTGGCTTTCAAGGATTTTATGTAATCTTTCACAAGACATCAAGTGGCCCGATTTTCTGTTACTTACAAAAAGGACCTTAGATTCCAGTAACTTTGGTAAATTTACCGGTAGCTTTGCAACCCTAGTTGTAGGATCTGGGTTCTCAGCTTCTATATTTTTTGGAAGGGGGAGCATATACTATCCTTATTTGATTTTCATTTACAGTCGCTGGTAAGAAGAAGAAGCTGTTTTGCCCTCTACCTTTTCTCAATCCAATAACACAGGGTTTGTAATGTGTACAAAACAGAGCCATAGCCGTGGGAAGTAGGGGTGCTGAGGGTGCTGCAGCACCCACAAAAAAATAATCATAAAAAAAAACATACTTTTTTTTTTCTCACAAAAGTAGTGCATTCGGCCTTTACTAGTCCTTTACTAGTCCTTTACTAGTCCTTTATTAGTGGACTGATATAGAGGTCTGTAGCGTGGGCACATTTTATTTTTTTAGCATCTTAGCTTTGGCAAAAAAGTGAGTTGTATAATTGAGAGAAGTATTTTGCAGGATTCAATAGTTGGAATTGTAAGAGTTCCATTGCTGTCACGTTCTGGCCATAGAGAGCCCTCTGGGTTCTCTATGGGGGTTTGGGCCAGGACGTGACCAGGGGTGTTTAGTGTTTTCTATGTTGGTGATTGTGTGTGGTTCCCAATTAGAGGCAGCTGTTTGTCGTTGCCTCTAATTGGGGACCATACTTAGTGTGTCCTCTCCCCACATGTGGTGTGGGTTATTGTTTCTGTTTTGTTGTATGTGCTGTGTGCGCTACACCATGTCAGATCTTTGTTTGTTTAGTTTGTGAGTTTCATTTAAATAAAAATACGTGGAACTCAACACACTCTGCGCCTTGGTCCATTCCTGTTGAAGATCGTGACAATTGCCCTGTCCCTTTCTCTGTGATTGTAATTCTAATGGAATCCAGAAAGAACAAAACCCTGTCATCAAACATTTACATCAAAAGGTGCAAAGTTATGGGCAAAGACCCCAAACATCCACATCAAATTCAATATTTTCTTGATCAAATAACATGGAAAACAACTACTTTTGGTGCAGTATTAATTTACCATCCTTACAAACCACTTAATGTAAATGTACATTACTGTATTGAATATAGGCTGGTAATCTAGGTTTGTACCTGTAGACTTTCCATCACCATGAAGAAAAACAATGCACAATACAGTGATTGAGTAAATTGAGACATCAAGTGATTTGTGATGTGATGATGTGGCTCAGTTGGTGGAGCATGGCGGATCATCCCTGAGATGTTTCTACAACTCGATTGGAGTCCACCTGTGATAAATTCAATTGATTGGATATGATTTGGAAAGGCACACACCTGTCTATAAGGTCCCACATGTCAGAGCAAAAACCAAGCCATGAGGTCGAACAAATTGTCCGTAGAGCTCCGAGACAGGATTGTGTTGAGGCACAGATCTGGGGAAGGCTACCAAACACAGTAGCCTCCATCATTGTTAAATGGAAGAAGTTTGGAACACCAAGACTCTTCCTAGAGCTGGTCGCCCGGCCAAACTGAGCAATCGGGGAAGAAGGATCTTGGTCAGGGAGGTGACCAAGAACCTGATGGTCACTCTGACAGAGCTCCAGAGTTCCTCTGTGGAGATGGGAGAACCTTCCAGAAGGACAATCAGGCTTTTATGGTAGAGTGGCCAGACTGTCACGTTGTATAATGATCGGAGACAGGCGCAGGAATACAAAAATAGTTTTTTTAATTTCTCTACCCAAAATAGCGTATGACGGGGATGAAGCCCAAAACAAACACGTATATATATAACACAGGGCTGTACCCCAAACAAAGAGCGAGATGGAAACCTCTAATAAATACACGGGATGAGACCCGCAATAACAAGTGCACACTAACACAGTAACACGCAAGCCAATACAACAGAGCACAGGTACTCACAAGACCAACGGACTTGGAACAATAATCAGCAAGGACAATGGGGAACAGAGGGCACATATATACGCATACTAATCAGGGGGAATGGGAACCAGGTGTGCGTAATGAAACAAGACAGTCCGGGGTTGGTGGTAATGATTCAGTTCAGTGACACCTAGAAGGCCGGTGACGTAGGCCTCCGGAGCTGGTGAACGGAATGAACAGCAGTACCGGGAGAATCCGTGACAGCGACGAAAGCCACTCCTCAGTAAAAGGCAGAATGACAGCCTGCTTGGAGTTTGCCAAAAGGCACCTAAAGAACTCTCAGACCATGAGAAACAAGATTCTCTGGTCTGATGAAACCAAGAATGTAATCTTTGGCCTGAATGCCAAGCGTTACATCTGGAGGAAACATGGCACCATCCCTACAGTGAAGCATGTTGTTGGCAGCATCATGTTGTGGGGATGTTTTTCAGCTGCAGGGACTGGGAGACTAGTCAGGATCGAGGGAAAGATGAACGGAGAAAAGTACAGAGAGATCCTTGATAAAAACCTGCTCCAGAGCACTCAAGACCTCCGACTGGGGCGAAGGTTCACTTTCCAACAGGACAACGACCCTACAGTAAGCACACAGCCAAGACAACGCAGGAGTGGTTTTGGGACAAGTCTCTGAATGTCCTTGAGTGGCCCAGCCAGAGCCCGGACTTAAACATCTCTGGAGAGACCTGAAAATAGCTGTGCAGCGATGCTCCCCATCCAACCTGACAGAGCTTGAGAGGATCTGTAGAGAAGAATTGGAGAAACTCCCCAAATACACGTCTTCCAAGCTTGTAGCGTCATACCCATGAAGACTTGAGGCTGTAATCGCTGCCGAAGGTACTTCAACAAAGTGATAATATAGATAATTATCAGACTCAAGTTACTCATGCTGGTAAACACTCAAACTGTTTTTTTTTTTACAAAAGTAGTGCACTGGGTCTTTACTAGTCCTGTATTAGCAGATCGATAGACGTCTGTAGCATCGGTGCGAGCAAATCGCAGCACTCCCACCCCCAAACTACTTCCCGCGCCTATGAACAGAGCAGTTAGCTACAGCCACTCCACACTTAATCACTGATTTGCCCATGAACTGTCTGTGATTAGCTGTTTCCAGTGGGACATTTAATAGTCTCATTAGTGTTAGTGCTGACTGTCATGTAGTCCTCACGGTTGCCTGGCTAGAGAGCAGCCTGTGTGTGTGTCTGTGTGTGGCTTGATAGAGCAGCCAGAGCCAATGACATGTGATGGATAATTTAGCCCAGTAACATCCTCTCCCCTGGTCAGATGCTCTTCAACACAATCAAATAATTAACAGTAAGAAGTCTGTGTCCCAAATGGCACCATATTCCCTACATAGTGTACTACTTTTGACCGGATCCCTATGGCCTCTTGTCAAAAGTAGTGCACTATGTAGAGATTATGGTGCCATTTGGCAGGCATCCTAAGCACCCATCCTCTTCCCTCCGGCATCTTCTGTTCTTCCCTCCCTCTTCCCTCTTTATGTTCTCATATGCATAGCGCTGTATCTCATCATCACATTCAAATAGAGGATCTTAAAAGTGGCTGAGTGTCACACTGTGGGCCTAATGATATTGCTCAGCTAAATGTGATGGGAGAATCACATACTCAGTTCGGTGTTGATTAGAAACGTTACATAAGGCCAGGTTAAATTCATCTTTGAGCTGCAGGCAGATTGAGCTGCAGGCAGAATCAGAGTTTGACATTGAAAACATGGATAAATGTACCACCCTGGGGTTGAGTGACAGTTATGGCAGTTGAAAATACCATGACAGTTGTGAAACTTGGATGGATGGACAACTGGTCCCTAGGGGGTGCTGTGTTTGGGTCCCATCCTTGTGTCTTTGCTTTTGATGGATAAATTTGTGGCATTGATCATCTGCTTGTTTGTTAGTTTGGTTGTTTGGTTGCCTGGCTACCCAAACTCCTTGCTCCAGCCAAACGCTACGCCACGCTCACGGACGTTACTTTCTTCTCCGCAATGAGTCTGGATCTGAGTATCTCCCAAATGATTTGTAGAGCGCAAAAACATTCTAATCGTTCTGATTGGTCCCAGAAACCGATGAGTTGGGTCAGAGCCAGAACACGTGGGTAAAGCGGCGTTTTAAAAATTTGTCATTGGCTTTGATACACTGGTTGGTTAGAGATGATCCAATCGCTGATGACTTTGTTTCGTACAACACCCCTCACTTTGACGTCACCACAAATGACTTCAACGATGGCAGTCTCAGACTGAAGTATGTAGCGAACACAGAGCAGCGGAGAAATTCAGTTTGAGTCATCAGGCAAGTTGTTTGATAGTCTGTTATTGGGAATATGTCCCTGGCGAATTGAAGGTTTGTGTATGCAACAGTATTTCAATCATTGCAACAATATTAAATTGAAGTGCATATTAAAGTGTTACTCAAACGCAGTAGTGGTTCGTAGGTAAAATCACTGGGGAAGCCAAGCCAGGGAAAAAAAGCCATATTACAACCTATGTGTTGTGATAATTGCGTTGTTTGCTCTATAACCTGTTAGTTCATATGCCTGGACACCGTTATATATATAGGCCTACAGCCCGATACAAATAAGAAGACACAGTGGCAGAATAAATTCAACCAGACCTTTGTTTCATCATAAAACCAGAGAGCAACATCTGTCCGGTGAAGTCCACAAAATATATTGCATGTAACAAACAATTACATAACCTACAGCACGGTCAAGCAATTAATGTTTCCAACATTTTTGGACTACTAAACAACTATTGATTTAGAGTTACCTCAAGTTGCAAAGAAAACAGGAGCTGCTTCCACTATTCCAGCACCATTTCAACTTCAACATTTCAACATCATCAAATCACCACTGCTTAGTCTAATACAGTGACAACTAAAAAATACCAGAAACAATTTAGTCCAATCAACATAAGCTAAATACAGTATGATGTGGCCTTCCAAGCTACTGATTTCTCTCTGTGTGTGTGTGTGTGTGTGTGTGTGTGTGTGTGCATGCAAGTAGAAAACACATGTTGACTCACCCTACTTGTAGAGAAACGCCAATGCCATCCTCCTCTTTCACGTTCATACCTGAACGGTCTATGACTCTGTCATACAGTACACGCTTTTAGTTTTTGTTGTCCTAGACTACCTGGCTAAAATCCTTGCTAGCCTAACTTCCTTTCATGGGCAATGACGCGCCAGGCCAAGTAGTTAACATTAGCCAGCCAACTACATCTAGCTACGTGTTGAACTTCCATCCTCTCCAGGGGCACAATGTATGAGTGTATGGTTGGCTCAGAATCTGCATTATAATCATTGGCCAGTACGGAGATTTAAGTAAAACCACAAGTCCAAATCACTATCTCCATCCATGGCTAATTTAGGAAAGGGTTGATTTTAGCTAGCTAGCTAGCCACCGGAGGACAACGACACAAGTTACAATAATTAAAGTTTTCGGTCAATTACATTTGGCTTCTAATGTGATGTGATTGGTTTGAAGCCAAATCCAAACTGGATGACACTTCTTTTATGGTGCGCCAGGACCATTCACAGCTGAGCTCACTCAGTTTAGCTCAACGCTGATTGGCTATTATTATTTTAATAAAGGGAGGCCAAATGCACACTGGCTTGGCAACGTCACACTCTTTTTGACAGCATAGATGGGCTACACATACAGAGACAGAGGTGGTGTTTTGTTCGCTTGGATTCTTTCTCTGGTGAGATAGATTCAGCATCTTACGAATTGAAGGAAATGTATGAAACACAGAGAGAATACAGAAACATTATTTTGTATGTTATTTTCTTGGCATCCATGATCAAAAGCCGTTTTTCTGACCTGATGAATCTGTTCTCATCTTGAAAGGTTTCCATTATGCTGTGTAGACTAATAATACCTTGTAGTGGGTTGAAAGCAATTGTCAGGTACATAATGAAAAATGTATGAATCATTCAATTTGGATTAATTTGTTTTTTAAACAAGCCTTGTAACACATTTTAGTCAAAGCTTTCAACATGTTTATTTAATGTCTTCTGTAATCTCTTTTTTGTTTAAAATTCATAAGCAATTGCTTTCATTCAAGTCAACAACAAAGCTTTTTTTCTCCACATCCTTCACTTTCCCTTTATGTCTCTGGCTAACCTGTGACACAATCTCTTCTCACTATCTGTAGACCCCTACAGTAATTGGTGGACCCTGATATTGAATTGTCATAGAAATGGAAAAGGGTGCAATAACCTATAGAGGTCACGTAGCCTACGCACACTTCTGTAGAGTCTGGAGTGTATTTCACATTTCAGAGACCATGGTCATGTGAGCCCTCTTGCTGTGAAATGGGATATTCGTTATGGTTCTGCCCTAAGGGCCCTGCCATAGGAGTGCACTATAAAGAGGATAGGGTGGAATTTGGGCCTGATATAGACAAACCAACTGCACTCAGAAGCCAGACGTTGAGGGGAATTATTCTCTTGTCTCTTGATGACATTATGTTTGGCAGTTGAGAGGAATCCATTGATCTGATGCCAAAAGACCCAAGTTATCCTCCACGCTTGCTGAAGAGTTTCTATTCATGTCTCCTACAGTAAGACCCCAGAGTCTCTTATCAGGGCTTGGTGTACCTGGACTCTAAGCAGTGCTCTGGCTATGGCGAGCGGATGTACAGATGTAGGATCTTAATTTGAGCCAGTTAACTAAAGCAGGAAATGTATCCTGCAGCAACAGGAAATGTGAATTATTATGTGAATTATGATTAAAGGACGTATTTGTAAGGGTTGATACAAATCTGAAATGTCAAAATGGAAATGATAAACTTTAGAAACCTTTTTAAACCTCAAATACACTAGTTTAAAATGTCCTGCATTGCAGGAAAGTTATCCTGCAACAGGGTGATCAGATTAAGATCCTACATCTGTACCATGGGTACAGTGACAGTTCACTGGCCAGACACAATGGGTGACATTTCCACAGCACAAAACACAGAGGAAAGCTATTGTCCTTTTGCAGACCAGACAGTATCAGTTCAAATCCACAGCACAGACTCAGCACTGCATGGCACTTTAACATCTGTTTTGATGCTAGCCCTGCTTTTTCTGCATTTTCAAAACAGGGACGTAGTTAGTGTGTTTCATGGCTTGTATAGTTGAGAGGTGTCTCAAGTCCTCAGCCTCAGACAATACAATTATGGGAGGCCATGGTTTCATCCAGACCAAAGAAGGGAGCACAAGTGGGTCTGAATGTTTTCTTGAGAGTTAAACACTATGAAAGTGCAAGACAGCATAAAGCATCATGTGTCAATTAAAGGCAGGCGTACTTTGTGTGTCGAACCAAACTACCTCTCTGTCTATCACTGGCTTGTTTGGCGTGGTGTTGAATTTGGCGGTTGTTTCTATGACAATAAGTAGTTATGTGCGGGGGAAGCGAGGCCCGTCCCAAGCAATGTCCAATGTGTATGTCTCATCAGAACCAGCATGCTGGAAATACCATGCCATCCTAGTAATTCTGTTTCTATAGCCTCCACTACCTCCTACAGTGGAACTTACAGTTCAGTAACTGAACATTTTGTTTATACTTTGTTTATAACCAATTTGATAAATGATCTTTCTAAAAGCAACAAGACACTTGTTTTACAGACAATTTCGAGCCACACTGAATTTGTGCATCACTGGAAAGAAAGCTTTACCTGGTGTCTTTGACAAGTCTTTCCCAATCATTTCTCCCAGCCATGTTGTCGATTATGACCCACCCACCATCCTCTCTTGTCTTTTCATTTTCCATCCTGAGACATCATAAGCGGTGGCCAGTCAACTCTGAGTCACGTGCTGCGATACGGCACAATGCAGTGGTTAATGAGGCAAATTACTCTGATAAAAGACTTCAGACAAGATGTCTGCATGGCACAAATAAGGACCAACCTCTGTTTCCGGTCCCAGTTTCCTCCTATGATTTCAGGAACACTTTACAGTACTGTCAATATCTATCTGGGATATATGGTTCCGGGATGGTGGAATATTTTCAGAGTTGGTACCTTTCCATAATCAAAGTCTGCGTCCCAAATGGCACCCTATTTTACTGCGTCCCAAATGGCACCCTATTTGGGATACAACCACTACATCAATGGGAGAAACCATTAACGAGGAACCCCAATGCACCTCCTGTAACTAATCCTCTTAACACAGGGATTAGTCTGACCTCAGCTTCATGTTAATGTAAAGGAAACCTCAAAGCTGGGTTAGTGGCACCTGTTTCCCTTTCATCTTCTGACTGTGGCCCACTTTGCTGGAAGCTGGAATTACAGGAACATTTAAATCCCTTTGAGGGTCCGGGGTCTTTAATCTCTCCCTCGTCCTCCCTACTGCTCCCTCTCATTCATCTCTGTAGAAAAGAGCCACTGTTGGGCTTGTGGCATGTGTGTATCTGTGTGTGTGTGTTTGTGTGTGTGTGTGTGTGTGTGTGTGTGTGTTTGTGTGTGTATGTGTGTGTTTGTGTGTGTGTGTTTGTGTATGTGTGTGTGTGTGTGTGTTTGTGTCAGAGGAGAAAGGCCTCCTTCTTTGGACAACCTCCACATCTGGTTTCTCTCCACTCCTTTTCCTCTAGCCCTCGCTGGCTGACTCATTAGTGGGACCATGAGAGAGGAGGTCACAGTGCCCTCGCTGGCTGACTCAGTAGTGGGACCATGAGAGAGGAGGTCACAGTGCCCTCGCTAGGCTGACTTAGTAGTGGGACCATGAGAGAGGAGGTCACAGTGCCCTCGCTAGGCTGACTTAGTAGTGGGACCATGAGAGAGGAGGTCACAGTGCCCTTGCTGGCTGACTTAGTAGTGGGACCATAAGAGAGGAGGTCAAAGTGCCCTCGCGGGCTGACTCAGTAGTGGGACCTTGAGAGAGGAGGTCACAGTGCCCTCGCTGGCTGACTTAGTAGTGGGACCATGAGAGAGGAGGTCACAGTGCCCTCGCTGGCTGACTTAGTAGTGGGACCATGAGAGAGGAGGTCACAGTGCCCTTGCTGGCTGACTTAGTAGTGGGACCATGAGAGAGGAGGTCACAGTGCCCTTGCTGGCTGACTTAGTAGTGGGACCATGCTCAAAGCATACACAACATGCTGCTGCAACCACCCACACTGAGAAAGGAGGTCACAGCAGGCTGTCATTACTCCTGGCCAAACCTGCCATTGGCCCTGACCTCCAGGGTCAGACATCCAGGTACACCTCTCCTCTGCCTGGCTGTGTGAGGGGCCAGGAGACAGGGCAACCCCTGCTCTGCATCCGTACTGGGGAGACCGGGGGAGACTGGGGCAGCGAGCTAGAGACAGACAGACACAACTCCCTGACCCTGGGAGGGAACACAACACTCCCACCTATCAGAGTGTAAATCAGGATGGGTTAAATACTTGTTGTCTCATAGTAAATATGTCTGCTTTCAGACCTCCCTGCTCACAGCGGAGTGCTATGCCTTGGCTTGGACAAGGACCCCATTGAAGGCTTCCCAAGAGGAGGGTGTTTACAGTGTTGGAGGTGTAAGGGGAGCAGGGTGAGGGCATGTGGATGTGGGTTGGAGGTGGATGACAGGGATTCATTTGCCTGTTTGCCAAAACACATTGGAGCAGAAACGTCCTCTTGCTGAGGTCTATTGAATCTCCTGTTTCTGGACTGGGGAGAGTGACTCTGACTGCTTATTGTATGGTCCACTGAGTTGGATCTGTATTCCCCAAACAGGCCCTCCAGGACTGTATGATTATACACTGCATCTTCATGCTGTATGTGTATGGATGTCTCAGAACAACCTGATGTGTCTCATGTTCAAACCGTTGGCCAGAGGTGTACTGTAGGTGGCCATGTTAGAACAGACATCTGGCTTTGTTCAGACAGACATCAGTGCTCCCCTGTATGTGTTTAGTTAACCAACACACCAGCCCACTATATCTAGTCTGTTCCTGACTGTCTCTAGCGTGTGTGTGCGTGTGTGTGTGTAGCTGTCTGTCAAGGACTACCTTGCAGACTACATGATGACGGACATGTTATCAAGGCAGCCGTGTCCGTCTCCTCAGCTTAGTGTAAAGTCCTGACTGGCTGTTGTTTACATCGACACACACACACACTCCATATCCTCTCTCTCTATCTCTACCCCCCCCCCCCC
>QNTS01006836.1:33377-53422 GCA_003317085.1 Hucho hucho
TGACCAAATACTTATTTTCCACCATAATTTGCAAATAAATTCATTAAAAATCCTACAATGTGATTTTCTGGATTTTGTTTCCTCATTTTGTCTGTCATAGTTGAAGTGTACCTATGATGAAAATTACAGGCCTCTCTCATCTTTTTAAGTGAGAGAACTTGCACAATTGGTGGCTGACTAAATACTTTTTTTCCCCACTGTATGTGTTTTTCAGCTGCACTCTGCTCTGTCATTTCAGCAACATGTTGTAAGTGAGTTATGATGCCCTCTGGGAAAGAGAGAAATACAAGAGAGAAAGGAGGCCAGTTCTCACAGCCTTCCCTTCTAATGTTGTTTGTCATTTTGGGGTTTCGAAGACATCTTGAACTTTGAAGTTTGCATGACAAAGACTTAAATGTGGGGCCAGGGTACCCCAGTGTCAAGGCAGTAAGCCTTACTTGTATAGTTCTCATGGGAATATATAGTAACTTCTGATTCTACCCTGACCTCATCCGTTGTATGGGTCCCCCCTCTCACCTCTAAACCGTGTGGTCAAAAACAGTGCTTCTCTCAGCAATGACTGGGTTAGGGTGGAGTCCAATACACACACAGACACACACATGCACACAGACACACACACACACTCTATGATGCACCCCCCTCTTTGCTGGCGAGGAGCAGAGCTACCCTCAGCAGTCTACAAAGCAGTGGTGATTATGGCGATGATGATGATGAAGATGGTGATGATGATGATTTCCTCACCATCTTAAATAAGCATGCCCCATTCAAAAATGTTTGAACCAGGAACAGATATAGCCCTTGGTTCACTCCAGACCTGACTGCCCTTGACCAGCACAAAAACATCCTGTGGCGTACTGCATTAGCATTGAATAGCCCCCACGATGTGCAGCTTTTCAGGGAAGTTAGGAACCAATATACACAGGCAGTTAGGAAAGCAAAGGCTAGCTTTTTCAAAAAGAAATTTGCATCCTGTAGCACAAACTCCAAAAAGTTCTGGGACACTGTAAAGTCCATGGAGAATAAGAGCACCTCCTCCCAGCTGCCCACTGCACTGAGGCTTGGAAACACTGTCATCACCGATAAATCTGAGATAATTGAGAGTTTCAATAAGCATTTTTCTACGGCTAGCCATGCTTTCCACCTGGCTACACCTACCCCGGTCAACAGCCCTGCAATCCCCACAGCAATTTGCCCAAGCCTCCCCTATTTCTCCTTCACCCAAATCCAGATAGCTGATGTTCTGAAAGAGCTGCAAAATATGGACACCTACAAATCGGCCGGGCTAGACAATCTCTTTCTAAAATTATCCGCCGAAATTGTTGCAACCCCTATTACTAGCCTGTTCAACCTCTCTTTCGTATCGTCTGAGATCCCCAAAGATTGGAAAGCTGCCATGGTCATCCCCCTCTTCAAAGGGGGAGACACTCTAGACCCAAACTGATACAGACCTATATCTATCCTACCCTGCCTTTCTAAGTTCTTCAAAAGCCAAGTTAACAAACAGATCCCCGACTATTTAGAATCCCACCGTACCTTCTCCGCTATGCAATCTGGTTTCAGAGCTGGTCATGGGTGCACCTCAGCCACGCTCAAGGTCCTAAACGATACCGCCATCGACAAGAGACAGTACTGTGCAGCTGTACTCATCGACCTGGCCAAGGCTTTCGACTCTGTCAATCACCACATTCTTATCGGCAGACTCAACAGCCTTGGTTTCTCCAATGACTGCCTTGCCTGGTTCACCAACTACTTCTCAGACAGAGTTCAGTGTGTCAAATCGGAGGGCCTGATGTCCGGACCTCTGGCAGTCTCTATGGGGGTGCCACAGGGTTCAATCCTCGGGCCGACTCTTTTCTCTGTATACATCAATGATGTCGCTCTTGCTGCTGGTGATTCTCTGATTCACCTCTACGCAGACGACACCATTCTGTATGCTTCTGGCCCTTCCTTGGACACTGTGTTAGCTAACCTCCAGACGTGCTTCAACGCCATACAACTCTCCTTCCGTGGCCTCCAACTGCTCTTAAATGCAAGTAAAACTAAATGCATGCTCTTCAACCGATCGCTGCCCACACCTGCCCGCCCGTGTAGCATCACTACTCTGAACGGTTCTGACTTAGAATATGTGGACAACTACAAATACCTAGGTGTCTGGTTAGACTGTAAACTCTCCTTCTAGACTCACATTAAGCATCTCCAATCCAAAATTAAATCTATAATCGGCTTCCTATTTCACAACAAAGCATCCTTCACTCATGCTGCCAAACATACCCTCGTAAAACTGACTATCCTACCGATCCTTGACTTCGGCGATTTCATTTACAAAATAGCCTCCAACACTCTACTCAGCAAATTGGATGTAGTCTATCACAGTGCCAGCCGTTTTGTCACCAAAGCTCCATATACTACCCACTGGCTTGACGTTGGCCCTCTTTGAGGATAGGAAGCACCATCCCCCTCTCTCTCCCATCTCTCTCTCTCTCCCTCCATCCCCCTCCCTTACACCCAGGTTCTCTATCGCATGTCGTAAATTCTGGGGGGAAACTCTCCCTCATGGCCAAGCAGAGAGAGACACATAGAGAGAACAAAGGAATTTCTGCCACATCACAGAACTTGAGAAATGAACAATACCCATGTTTTACAGAATGCGTACACGGTCGGGGGAGAATCCAGCTACGACCGGTCCATTTCGTTTAATGTTTGTGAAACTCAGGAGAGACAATACAGCCACATTACCATAACCATGTTTATACAAGAGTCTCAGTTGTGAGACTTGCATCTAATTGTTGTATAAAATGAATGAGTTACGATGAAACTATTTGTGAAATTATGGAATGTGATTTTAAACTGTTTAATGAAAGAGAATCCAATTCCATAGGCCCGCCCCATGAGCACAGACAGTGATCTGGTGTCATGGGACGGCCCTTTTCTACTGTTACGAATATAACCCCCACCTGAAGGAATCATCTTCAGACCAAGCTTAACTCGATTACCGAGAGGGCAATGGGTTGAGTGAAGACCAGTACCTCTATCACAGAGGGAACTAAGGTTTGAGTAAAGACCACAAATGGTTTTTGAATTCTTAACCATACCACGTGGTTAAACTCTGAGACTATCGATCCGACAGAATAAGAGCAACTTTGACTATTCTAAGAACATTTCTTAATGGTACTCTGAAGTACCCATTCTAACCATTGAAAGACTTGGAAGAGAGAGAGAGAGGCGGATGAACTTTCCAACAGAAAGACTGACGATCCCAACGACACACTGAGCGTAAATATATATTGATTGCAATTGTTCCCGAATGAGTGAGCGTTCATGTGCAAAGGATTAGCATTTCAATGAATATAATTATCAAATGTGTAGTGACTCATTTGTGTAATTCCCGCCTTTCTCAATCCACACCCACTTCCCTTTGTTCACCAAGCCGTCATACCGGCTAAGCCCACTAGGGAACATCCCCTATCATTTCCTTGTAACCATATCTACTTTGTTTTGTTAACTGTTTGTTCGTGCATTTCTGTGATTATTTAGTTAGTTAATAAATGAGTGATTGGTGTACAATTGGTGTATGGATGATTCATAGTAAAGGCTGGGTTCGTGCAGATAACCAACAATTTACGACGTTCGGAATGAGACTAACGTGAGGTAAAGAATAATTCATTAATGAGAAGACTAATTGATCAGATATCTGAAAAGTTATATTAGGAAAATTATAACTTTGTAATCTGAATATTTTCCTTGGTGCCCTGACTTCCTAGTTAATTACATTTACGTGATTAGTTAATCACGTAATAATAATTACAGAGAATTGATTTGATAAAATAGCAGTCTTCACTTTAATAATGCCAAAGACACGACACCACTAATGCGACCTGTATGCTTTTGTTGGCTGGCTTCATATTCGTCACCAAACCCACTGGCTCCAGGTAATCTTTAAGTCTTTGCTAGGTAAAGCCCCGCCTTATCTCAGCTTACTGGTCACCATAGCAGCACCCACCCATAGCACACGCTCCAGCAGGTATATTTCACTGGTCACCACCAAAGCCAATTCCTCGTTCGGCTGCCTTTCCTTCTAGTTCTCTGCTGCCAATGACTGGAACGAACTGCAAAAATCACTGAAGCTTGAGACTCATATCTCCCTCACTAGCTTTAAGCACCAGCTGTCAGAGCAGCTCACAGATCACTGCACCTGTACATAGCCCATCTGTAAATAGCCCATCCAACTACCTCATCCCCATACTGTTATTGATTTGATTTATTTTGCTCCTTTGCACCCCAGTATCTGCTGCACATCTATCACTCCAGTGTTTAATTGCTATATTGTAATTATTTCGCTGTTATGGCCTATTTATTGCCTTACCACCCTTATCCTGACTCATTTGCACACACTGTATATAACTTTTTCTATTGTATTATTGACTGTATGTTTGTTTGTTCCATGTGTAACTCTGTGTTGTTGTTTGTGTCGCACTGCTTTGCTATATGTTGGCCAGGTTGCAGTTGTAAATGAGAACTTGTTCTCAACTAGCCTACCTGGTGAAGTAAATAAATACAAATGGTGATGGTGATGATGGTGATGATAATGGTGATGGTGATGATGGTGATGATGATGGCGGCGACTTGCTCTCCGACTTTACCTCAACGCTCCAATTCATTAAGCTTTGGGAAATGACAGAGTGCTTGTGTTGCTGCTGTGAGAGGAATAAACAAGACGTAAAACAGGAGGGTTGTTAAGACCCAGGCATTTTTTACTTGCGTCATGCTGTGTCAAACTTTTTCTCTCTTCCTCCTTTAAGAGGTGCACTCTGTATCAAATAGATCAATGCAAGGCAGACAATTCAAATGACTGAACAATGGCCTTGTGTCGTTATGGAAGGTTAACACTTCTGGAGTACTGAGTCAGAGATGTAGGTGCTCTGCTGTTTGTTTGTCTGTCTCCACTAGCGGTTCTAGGGGGGGGCAGGGGGGGCCAGTGCCCCTGTGACAACAATTTTGGACCCCCTTGTGGCCCCCATAAATGTAGAGTATGAAATAGTTTTTTCATAACAAATTCTTGCTATCGTTCTTTTTTTACATCTGTTATTAGACAGTGGCAACGCGGAACACTAATTAAACCCACACATTTACTAGAGGGACATGGTCTTTTGCCTGCTAATGCCTGCAATGCAGTGAAGAAAACGATATGACAACAATAAGGTCTAATGTAACTGGCCCCTCTAACAGTACAACTGGCCCCAGCTTGGCCCCCCCAGTTGAAATGGTCTAGAACCGCCACTGTGTCTCGCTCCAATTGTCGAAAAGTTTTTCATCACAGTAAATGCGTATTTACAGGTGAGATGCTAGTCACCTCATATATGTCTTTGGATCTCCTCCACTAACGAGGCCTGGCTGGTGGAGATTTATGTATCACAATGTAAACCCTGCATTTGATCTCTGTGTTAAAATTAGCTCTCCTTTCTCCCTGAGTCCATGTCAGCCCTGTGAAGTCTTAACTTTGGCATTGACAGTAGATGCTGGCACTAGATGACACACACAAATGCATGCACACATACACACACTCACACACACACACACACACACACACACACACTACCCCCACCTACCTCCATACTACCCGCCTTCTCTGCTATCCTTCCCCTCCCCAGCCCCTTAGCCCTCAGCATCAAACAGTTACTGTCACAGCACAGCAGGAGAGACGTGTCCGATATGCTGGAGGTAGGCCAAGTGAGGCTACAGCCAAATAATGCCAGACCAGACCAGGCTGGCTTTCCTGGTCAGAGCTGTAGTGTCTCACAGGCCTTCAGGGGAGTTGGCTAAAGCCAGGGATCAAGGTGTGTGTGTGTGTGTGGTGACACCATCAGAGATCTAGTGAATCTAGTTGATCTGTTCTGTATTTAAACCCTGGATTGCTGATGAAATGTATTGGCCATTAAGAGGCATTGAAGCCACCGGTCGGCCATTTTGCCACTCCCCAGTAGGAGCAGTCTTCCATAGGAATGAATGTAGTGTGGACAGTAACATTAGTAATCACATTTATTTTTGTATTTTTATGTTTATCTCACATAATATAATTTAAAAGTGTGCATTAAGATGACTGTAATATAATAAATGTTGCAACACGAATGTAGACATTAATGAATGCATTTCTATAGCTTCGAGAATATTCTTTTCAATGATGGTGAAGTGCCAAGAGGGAGGCATGGTGGCGTCAACACAACCCCCCCTATTTGTCATCTAGTGTATATATAAATCATTGGCTCAGCCCCCAGGGGCACTGCAACCTGCCAGGACACACTCACAATGAGTAAAGGACCCCACTCTGCTGTGTGTCATCCTCCTCTTCTATCCCTCTCTTCCTTCTCTACATCTCACTCTTTCTCTCTCTTCCTCTGCCAGACGTTTTCCCTTGTGGTGTGCACCCTCTCTTCCTTCTCTNGCCTGTCTCCTGGTAGCGCCTCCATGCTCTGGACACTACGCTGACAGACACAGCAAACCTTCTTGCCACAGCTCGCATTGATGTGCCATCCTGGATGAGCTGCACTACCTGAGCCACTTGTGTGGGTTGTAGACTCCGTCTCATGCTACCACTAGAGTGAAAGCACCGCCAGCATTCAAAAGTGACCAAAACATCAGCCAGGAAGCATAGGAACTGAGAAGTGGTCTGTGGTCACCACCTTCAGAACCACTCCTTTATTGGGGGTGTCTTGCTAATTGCCTATAATTTCCACCTGTTGTCTATTCCATTTGCACAACAGCATGTGAAATTTATTGTCAATCAGTGTTGCTTCCTAAGTGGACAGTTTGATTTCACAGAAGTGTGATTGACTTGGAGTTACATTGTGTTGTTTAAGTGTTCCCTTTATTTTTTTGAGCAGTGTATAAATCATTGGCTCAGCCCCCAGGGGCACTGCAACCTGCCAGGACACACTCACAATGAGTAAAGGACCCCACTCTGCTGTGTGTCATCCTCCTCTTCTATCCCTCTCTTCCTTCTCTACATCTCACTCTTTCTCTCTCTTCCTCTGCCAGACGTTTTCCCTTGTGGTGTGCACCCTCTCTTCCTTCTCTACATCTCACTCTTTCTCTCTCTTCCTCTGCCAGACGTTTTCCCTTGTGGTGGGCAGTCTCAGTGATTTACACACCTGAGGCAACTACTTTGGAATCCAACTCCAAGTGAAGTGAAAACTTGTTAAAGGGGAAAAAGATTGTGTTCAAACTATGCCTTGATGGAAAACTATGATTTGTCACTCAATTGGTGGATTTCATCAACTCTATTGAACAGGTCAATAATCTTTGTCAATCATAAAAATGTTATTCTAATCTAATGGTGTTCGATTTGATGCCTGGTTTTACCATGTAATCACAAGTAAGTGGGTTTTAGTTTGGAGTTGGTTTCTCGGCAGATAGTAATTGATAAGTAAGGGCCAGTGGTGATTTGTTAGAACCATCCAGATCCTGATAGTCTTACTTTAATTGTGTTCAATTTTGACTAAGAGCGTGTCTCAAAAGGCACCCTATGCCCTATATAGTGCACTACTGTAATGGTGCACTACATAAGGAACAGGGTACTATTTGGGACACGGCCTGATTGTTTTCTCTCTATGTGATTTATCCTAGGTCATTAATTGCAGTCATGTCTACTGGGGAAAGAGAGTAGAGCACTGAGCACGTCCTCCCTCACCATTGAGCCCTTGTCTCTCTCTGACGGTAATTACTTATTGGATTGGCACTTTATTCAGTGGCTTCAATTCAATTTCATCATTTAAGTGTTTCACTTAGTTTATAAGGCTCCAGACAGGCAGCATAGACAGAGGAGACTAACTGTTTTCAGAGGAGCAGTGCCTCTTTTTTTTAAGTCAGTGAAATGGGGTTACCATTGATTGCAATAAGTGTCTGCATCCCAAATGGCCTCTATTCCCTATATAGTGAACACTATGGGCCCTGGTCAAAAGCAGCCAAGTATATAGGGAATAGGGGGCCATTCAAGACCCATCAGAGAGCTGTGAGGTGACAGTTAGTGGGAGTTTGATCTGGTCTGTGTTTGATCGTCTGTGATCTTTGATCTCGTCTGTTGACAGACAGACAGACAGTGGGAGGACGTGAACCTTGATTGAGTTGTAGAGTGTGTGTATGTGTGCGTGTGTGTGTAATTTAACTCCAAAGCATTGCTGACGACATCTATGTGTTAATATTATATCCCCTCTGTGTTCTCTGCTTAAAGATCCACAGGGAACAGAGAGGACAAGAGAAAAAGAGAAAAGCAAATAAAGTTAGCTCCAACTATGACATATTGTTTGAGGTTTAATACTGCAGCCATTATCAATGTTTTAAAGCCCAAGACACACACACACACACACACACACACACACACACACACACACACACACACACACACACACACACACACACACACACACACACACACACACACACACACACACACACACACACACACACACACACACACACACACACACACAAACAAACATTCTTTTCAAGCTCTTTGTCTCTATATTACCCCTTAGGATATGCTCTCTTTGAACCCAAATGAATGGCCTCCTTTAGTATGTCACATATCATTTCAACCTGTCTCTCGGCTCGTCTATTCAATGTTAATTGCTAAGTGCTTTAATTTAAAGAGTCGTTAAGCAATTGGCATGTATGAATGATGAGTCTCTGGCAGTAAACATGAAATGATTCAATCATTCCATTAAATGGTTTGATGTTCCTCAAGTTGATGATTAAAAGTCTGATTCTCTGTCTGTCTGCCTCCTCCTCTTCTGTCTCGCTTTGCCCCCATCTCACGATATGTCTGTCTTTCTCTCTCTCTTCTCTCTCTCGCTATTCTCCTTTTCCTCTCTCTTTGGTGGATTTTGGTTCATTCCCTTGATGTCTCTCTCTGTCCTCTTATCCACTGGTCTCTCTTTGTCACGACTTCCGCTGAAGTCGGTCCCTCTCCTAGTTCGGGCTGCTACCGGCGGTCGACGTCACCGGATTTCTAGCCACCACCGATCTATTTCTCAGTTTCTGTTTGTCTTGTCTCATCCACACCTGGTTCCCATTTCCCTAATTACATGTGTTATTTAATCCCTCTGTTTCCTCCTGGTTTTTGTCCGTGATTAATTATCTGTACGTGTTGGCTCCGTTGTGTTGTGAGCAGTGTTTACTCAACTTGTCGTGAGAAGTACGTTTTCGTTAGTAAAATAAGTTTTGACTCATCTCTGTGTCCTGCACTTGATTCCGCCAGACCTGCATCACCAGAGACATGACACTCTTTCTCTCACTGGCCTGCACTGTTTGAGCCACACAAGTCCTCCCTCACTATCTCCCAGTGGAGTTTACCCAAAGTCCTTTGTTTTTATTCAACAGAGTCAGACAGTCCTTCACTTCTGAGGCTGGGCCCAGTCCACCTGAAGACCAGACACAGACAAGGAAGATGAATCACCTTGCAGCCTTTTATATTACATTACTTTGCCTCACCTCTCTCCACTTTCCCTCCTTTTCTGGCTGTCAGCTGCAAAATCAAATGAGTCTCTAAGACAACTGAGTAGTATGACTGAGTGGCAGAGGGACTACTACTGCGAACCAGGGAGGCCTAAGACCGTATTCATAGGTATTTGGTATTTTGGTATTTTATTTTGATCCCCATTAGCTGTTGCAAAAGCAGCAGCTACTCTTCCTGGGGTCCACACAAAACATAATACAGAATGACATAATACAGAACATCAATAGACAAGAACAGCTCAAGGACAGAACTACATAATTTTTTTCAAAAGGCACACGTAGCCTACATATCAATACATACACACAAACTATCTAGGTCAAATAGGGGAGAGGCTTTGTGCCGCGAGGTGTTGCTGTTTTTTGAAACCAGGTTTGCTGTTTATTTGAGCAATATGAGATGGAAGGAAGTTTCATGCAATAAGGGCTCTATATAATACTGTACGCTTTCTTGAATTTGTTCTGGATTTGGGGACTGTGAATAGACCCCTGGTGGCACGTCTGGTACGATAAGTGTGTGTGTCAGAGCTGTGTGTAAGTTGACTATGCAAACAATTTGGGATTTTCAACACATTATAAAAATAAGAAGTGATGCAGTCAGTCTCTCCTCAACTCTTAGCCAAGAGAGACTGGCATGCATAGAATTTATATCAGCCCTCTGATTACAATTAAGAACAAAACCTCCCGCTCTGTTCTGGGCCAGCTGCAGCTTAACTAGGTCTTTCCTTGCAGCACTGGACCACATGACTGGACAATAATCAAGATGAGACAAAACTAGAGCCTGCAGAATTTGCTTTTTGGAGTGTGGTGTCAAAGAAGCAGAGCATCTCTTTATTACGGCTAGACCTCTCCCAATCTTTACAACCATTGAATCTATATTTTGACCCTGACAGTTTACAATCTAAGGTAATGACAAATAATTTAGTCTCCTCAACTTGTTCAAAAGCCACACCATTCATTACCAGATTCAGCTGAGGTCTAGAACTTAAGGAATGATTAGTACCAAATACAATGCTCTTAGTTTTAGAGATGTTCAGGACCAGTTTATTACTGGCCACGCATTCCAAAACAGAATGCAACTCTTTGTTAAGGGTTTCAGTGACTTCATTATCTGTGGTTGCTGATGCGTATATGGTTGAATCATCAGCATACATGGACACACATGCTTTGTTTAATGCCAGTGGCAGGTCATTGGTAAAAATAGAAAAGAGTAGAGGGCCTAGAGAGCTACCCTGCGGTACACCACACGTTACATGTTTGACATTAGAGAAGCTTCCTTTAAAGAAAACCCTCTGAGTTCTATTAGATAGATAGCTCTGAATCCACGATATGGCAGAGGTTGAAAAGCCATAGCAAATACGTTTTTTCAACAACAGGTTATGGTCAATAATATCAAAGGCTGCACTGAAATCTAACAGTACAGCTCCCACAATCTTCTTATTATCAATTTCTTTCAACCAATCGTCAGTCATTTGTGTCAGCGCAGTATGTTGAGTGCCCTTCTCTATAAGCATGCTGAAAGTCTGTTGTTAATTTGTTTACAGAGAAATAGCATTGTATTTGGTCAAACACAATTTTTTTCCATCAGTTTGCTAAGAGCTGGCAGCAAGCTTATAGGTCTGCTGTTAGAACCAGTAAAGGCCGCTTTTACCACTCTTGGGTAGCGGAATTACTTTGGCTTCCCTCCAGGCCTGAGGACAAAGACTTTCCTCTAGGCTCAGATTAAAAATATGACAGATAGGAGTGGCTATAGAGTCAGCTACCATCCTCAGTAGCTTTCCATCTAAGTTGTCAATGCCAGGAGGTTTGTCATTATTGATCGATAACAATAATTTTTCCACCTCTCCCACACTAACACTAACAAAATTCAAACTTGCACTGCTTTCCTTTCATTATTTGTTTTTTTATGCATGAATACAATTTCTCACTGTTCATTGTTGGCATTTCCTGCCTACGTTTGCCCACTTTGCCAATGAAATAATCATTAAAATAATTGGCAACATCAAATGGTTTTGTGATGAATAAGCCATCTGATTCAATGATGGAGTTGAATTCGTCTTTCTGCCCATAATTTCATTTAAAGTACTCAAGTTTTTTTTCCATCATTCTGTATATCATTGATCTTGTCTTCATAATAAAGTTTCTTCTTCTATTTGTTGAATTTAGTCACATCATTTCTCAATGTGCAGTAAGACAGCCAGTCAGATGTGCAGCCAGACTTATTAGCCACTCCTTTTGCCCCATCTCTTTCAACCATACAGTTTTTCAATTCCTCATCAATCCATGGAGCCTTAACAGTTCTAATAGTCAGCTTCTTAAGAGTTTCCCCATAAATCTTTGGGAGGGAGTTTGAACAGAACACTTTCTGTTCTTTCAGGAATCTGTAGTTCAGAGGTCAAGACCAATTCCATAAATTCATCAAATGCAGCGTCTGGATGCTCCTCCTTGATCACATCAGACCAACAAATATTTTTAACATCATCTACATAAGAGTCACAGCAAAATCTTTTGTATGATCTCTTATACACTAATTTAGGCTCAGCTGTTGGAACTTTGGCTTTCCTGGATATAGCCACTATATTGTGATCACTGCATCCAATGGGTAAGGATATAACTTTACAACAAAGTTCTACAGCATTAGTAAAAATGTGATCAACACATTTCTTTTAATTTTACCTTTATTTAACTAGGCAAGTCAGTTAAGAACAAATTCTTATTTTCAATGACAGCCTAGGAACTTAACTGCCTTGTTCAGGGGAAGAATGACATATTTTTATCTTGTCAGCTCTGGGATTTGATTTTGCAACCTTTCAGGTTACTAGTCCAACGCTCTAACCACTAGGCTACCTGCCGCCCCATGTGGAGGATCTTGTTCCTGTAGTGTTTGTAAACACCCTGGCAGGTTGATTAATAACCTGAACCAGATTACAGGCACTGATTACAGTAAGAAGCTTCCTCTTGAGCGGACAGCTTGATGAAAACCAGTCAATATTCAGTCCCCAAGAAAGTAGACCTCTCTGTTTACATCACATACACTATCAAGCATTTCACACACATTATTTAGATACTGACTGTTAGCACTTGCTGGCCTATAGCAACACCCCAAAAGAAAAGACTTTAGATGTGCAAAGTGAATCTGCAACCACAAAACTTTAATAACACATGACATAAGATATTCTCTAAGCATTACAGGGATATGGCTCTGAATATATACAGCAACACCTCCCCCATAAGCATTTATAGTCTCTTCTATAGATGTTATAGCCTTGTATTGCTACTGATGCAACTTCAAATGAATTATCTTAGTGAGTCTCAGAAATGGCTAATATATAAATGTTATCTGATGTTAGGAAGTTATTGATTTCATGAACCTTATTTCTAAGGCTACATATATTAATATGGGCTGTTTTCAGCCCTTTCCTGGGTAGCTTATCAGAGATAGACATAGTACTGAAAAGAGCAAACAAAGCAAGAGAAAAAAATATACATTCAGCAGTCCATTAATCAATTGCTGTGTGTATGTGTGTGTGTGCTGCGGGGTTAAGGCTACGAACCCATAGGCTTGGCTCTCTCATCCCTTCCAGGCTCCTGGGAGGGAGGGTGGACAATGAGCCTGTCATAGCGGATATAAGCAATGTCCCCACCCACTCTGTCAGCTTTCATGGCTGAGATCAGTTCTTTCCTCTTCTGGCGCACAGCTTCAGGATAGTCCTCGTTGAGGAAGATATACGTTCCTCTCAAGTTCTTGGCTCTTTCCAGAACAGCTACCATGTCCTTGAACCTCAGGAACTTGACCACTATCGGCCTGGGCCTGTCACCTGGGCCGGTGGTGGGATTCCAGTCCTGTGGTCGTGCTCCACCTCAATCTTCCTGTGGTCCATCTTCAATTTCTCAGAGATCATTTCCCTCACTTTGTCCTCAGACTCTCATGTGGAGATTCTGAAATTGTCCCTCGTCTGATTCATCTGTCATTGTTGTCATGGATTCACACATAGAACTGATGTCCTGTTGTTGTAACAACTGCTTGTAGGTCTCTATTTGTTTTTTTTAAAGATCCTTCATGTGTGATAGAGAGACACCACTGTCCTCAACGATACTCCCGCTGGCTTTGGTCTTTGTCATGGTAGCTAGCAACGTAGGTTACGCTGTTACTCTTCGCAGTTCCAGACAGGGCAGGTCACAGGGAAAATTGAAAACAACAAACAACAGGGATCTAGACAGCCACAATGCTGTCTAGCATCGCGGGCTGCGTTCAAGAAAACCTTTGCTAGCTTGATATGCAGCTAGCTAGCAACTAGGCTAGCTGCGAACCAAATAGCTCCTCAGACCAGTCCTTGGTCGGCAGGATCACTGGAAAGAGACAAGCAGTCCCAGCAACTGATGCCAACTGCGTCGCGGGATCCAAACTAAGAAGCTAGATAGCTACCAATAACTTTCCAATACACTTTCAAACAACAAACTTTTCAAACAAACAAAACCGAGCTCTTCCTCGTTCCGCGTTCAACAGGAAGTGACGTGCTGAAACATCTGACCTGGAGCAGATGTTTCTGGAACAGATGTTAGGAGTGCTGATCTAGGATCAGGTCCCCCCCGTCAATATAATGATATTCATAATAATCTAAAAGGCATAGATGTCAAAATCCTGATTTAGCAAATGCTCTTATCCAGCAATAATTTATGATGAATCTTTTTTTTTTTTTTAACTGGGTGGTTCGAGCCCTGAATGCTGATTGGCTGACAACCGTGGTATATCCGACCGTATACCACAGGAATGACAAAACATGTATTTTTGCTGCTCTAATTACATTCGTAACTAGTTTGTAGTAGCAAATAAGGCTCCTCGGTTGTTTGTGATACATGGCCAATATACCACGGCTAAGGGCTGTGTCTGTGATGCGTCGTGCCATAAACCACCGCCCCCCCCGTGCCTTATTGCTTAAATATACCATTTTGGAAATAAACTCTTAATTTTGTCTCTGGCCTGTGTAGCAGATCTCATGTAAAGTAAACTGTCGCTCATGGAGTGACAAGTGAGCCTCTTAGCACAGCAAGGCATGGAATCTTTGTCTTAGGTCTGCTCTGCATATTCATTACAAGTTCTCTGACCGCACACTAGGCTTTCTCTATGAGATGTATACTGATTCCCCCTGTAGTAAGGTACTGTTAGCCACACTGCGTCCTCCTCTCCTCTCCACCCACTCTCTTTCACAGGCGCTGGGTCCTTATTACAACCTCAGTCGTGGGTCGTAATTACTGATGCTCCCTCTCCATTCCAACTGCGGCTGGTTCCAGGCCAGCGGTAGAAGGAAGGCAGGTAGAACAGAACAGGGCTGAGCGGAACGGTGCCTGGTTCCCCCCTCCAGGTGGTCTCTGCTGGCCCAGCTATTCCAGTGTTCCCTCTCCGCACCGCACCCTGCCTCCTCATCCCCCAGGCAGGCTTTTTGTTCTGGGCCTTGACTGCTGACTGCATGCCTCAGATCCTGCAGCCTGGAGGAGCTCCATGGGGGAAGAATGGCAAACATGGAACATTCTGATGATATGCCTGGGCCACAGCATATCAGACATGTTTCTGTATCATTCAGAGCTGTGGGCCTGATCCAGAGCTGTGGGAAACCTGGAGGAATGGATAGAGAAATGTTAGCATTTGGTATTTGGAGCCCTTGTTGTTAGGGGGTTTCAGTTTCTTTATCAGAGAGGAGAAAAAGAGCGAGATGGATCAAACAAATCATAATGGAGATGTAATAACTACAGTACATAACACTGGTGATTTGATCTGTGTCAAGGATTAACTTTTCATTGGGCTTTTGCTGAAACAACATCATCGATCAGCCTGCCTGATAATAGTATTACCTGAGTAACCAGTCACTGCAGTCAGCATATAATAATCACACAGTGATGGCTACAGTCCACCTCCCCTCTGAGCCCACAACGAACTGTAATCAAACCAGCCAGGCTACAGTTCTTCAGGCTAGATGCTTACCAGACCCCCTCTCCTCTCCATCCACAGTGCTAGTGTTGTAATGTTTACTCCGCTAGCACAATCCTGTAATCAGCAGCCTCAGGACTGTGTGTGTGTGTGTGTGTGTGTGTGTGTGTGTGTGTGTGTGTGTGTGTGTGTGTGTGTGTGTGTGTGTGTGTGTGTGTGTGTGTGTGTGTGTGTGTGTGTGTGTGTGTGTGTGTGTGTGTGTGTGTGTGTGTGTGGGTGGTGGAGGGGGTGGGTTCACACACACACACACACACACAAACGATGCTTGGGTAAATCCCCCCTCACAGCACACCATCATGCTGGGAACAGTGTGATAGCACTGTGAGATCACCGTGGAGACGTGTAAAACATTGCTCAGCCTCTGGGATGCAGAGAGAGATGCTGTCTGATGTATGCTTCCCTTCATTACCTCAAGCAGAGATTGGCCTTTCACAGGAAACTTCTTTGTTTTGTTTTGTATTTCGTTTTAAACCTGTTTTAAACCTAATTTAAGTAGCTGAGATGATGCAGATAGGAGACATTGGAATTAATTTTAATTTGTTCGGGAGGTAGTTCGGGATTGGCTGGCTGGTGTTCGAGCTGTGTGTATGTGTGCCCTTGCAGTCTCCAGTCTTCAGCAGCCCAGAAACACACAGTTGAGTGGAGGTGGAGGTGGAGGTGGAGGTGGAGAGACAGAAACACACAGTTGAGTGGAGGTGGAGGTGGAGAGACAGAAACACACAGTTGAGTGGAGGTGGAGAGACAGAAACACACAGTTGAGTGGAGGTGGAGGTGGAGAGACAGAAACAAACAGTTGAGTGGAGGTGGAGGTGGAGAGACAGAAACACACAGTTGAGTGGAGGTGGAGAGACAGAAACACACTGCAATGGGGGAGGATTTAGTTAGCCAGTCTGAACACGCCTCCCTCTGTATCCACAAGCTCGGACTTGTTGTCCACGCTCTCTCACTCACTCCTTCACTAGTGGCTGCGGTTACACAAGTGCCTGTACAGTTTATAATGAGCTGCTGTCTTTTACTGCCTGTGAGCTCAAGAGACAGAGACAGAGAACGGGATAGAGAGACAGAAAGAGAGAGAGAGAGAGAGAGAGAGAGAGAGAGAGAAAATAGAGATTGAGAAAAGAGAGACAGAGAGAGAGAGAGAGAGAGAGAGAGAAAAGAGAAAAGAGAAAAGAGAAAATAGAGATTGAGAAAAGAGAGACAGAGATAGAGAGAGAGAGAGTGAGCTTAGCTCCGTAGTCCTGTCAAGGTGTGATCGTTGGTTTCAGTAGGGTTGTTAACCTGCTGTCAAGAGCTTTGATGAAGGACCAGAGACACTCTTCTGGAAACAATGTTCCTCTGCCAACACAGGCGACTGTCTGAGATATAGTACTTCGTTTTACAGGGACAGGCCACTGGGAGGGAGAATAGCAGGACACAGTAATGTATAAGTTCCCTCGTCAACCTGATACCATGGTTTCAGGATGTGGAAGCTGGTTCGTACGAGGCTAGCTAAGACACTGGCTTTGTCCCAATTCAAATGCATTGTGTAGGGAATAGGGTGTCATTTCAGACGCAGACACTGTCTAGCTCAGGCTGACCTTTTAAAGCAGTGGCTCTCCATGTTTTCATTGATTTATTGAGTGTGGCCCCTGGCCCTCTGCTGCTGTGGTCATTTCAACTCAGCTCATCACTTCATCCTGAGTTCCCAGACCAGACCAGACCTACTGTAGCCTCCTGGATCAGACCAGACCAGACCTAGCCTCCTGGACCAGACCAGACCAGACCTAGCCTCCTGGACCAGACCAGATCAGACCTAGCCTCCTGGACCAGACCAGACCAGACCTAGCCTCCTGGACCAGACCAGACCAGACCTAGCCTCCTGGACCAGACCAGACCAGACCTAGCCTCCTGGACCAGACCAGCTTTATTATTTACTCCCTAATTACTATTCCTTTCTTCCGCTCTTTCTTTTGCACACGCTCTCTCTCCATCCCAGCTCCCTGACATTTGGCTTTGCTCTCTCAATTCAATTCAAGGGGCTTTATTGGCATGGGAAACATATGTTAACATTGCCAAAGCAAGTGAAGGAGATAATAAACAGAAGTAAAATAAACAATACAAATTAACAGTAAACATTACACTCACAGAAGTTCCAAAATAATAGACATTTCAAATGTCATATTATGTCTATATACAGTGTTGTAACGATATGCAAATAGTTAAAGTACAAAAGGGAAAATAAATAAACATAAATATGTACAGTATTTACAATGGTGTTTGTTCTTCACTGGTTGCCCTTTTCTTGTGGCAACAGGTCACAAATCTTGCTGCTGTGATGGCACACCGTGGGATTTCACCTAGTAGATATGGGAGTTTATCAAAATTGGGTTTGTTTTCGAATTCTTTGTGAATCTGTGTAATCTGAGGGAAATATGTGTCTCTAATATGGTCATACATTTGGCAGGAGGTTAGGAAGTGCAGCTCAGTTTCCACCTCATTAAGTGGGCAGTGTCTTCTCTTGAGAGCCAGGTCTGCCTACGGTGGCCTTTCTCAATAGCAAGGCTATACATAGTCTGTACATAGTCAAAGCATTCCTTAAGTTTGGGTCAGTTACAGTGGTCAGGCATTCTGCCACTGTGTACTCTCTGTTTAGGGCCAAAGTAATTTTCTTTTTGTTTTCTCATGATTTGGTTGGGTCTAGTTGTGTTGCTGTCCTAGGGCTCTGTGGGGTCTGTTTGTGTTTATGAACAGAGCAACAGGACCCGCTTGCTTTAGGGGACTCTTCTCCAGGTTCATCTCTCTGTAGGTGATGGCTTTGTTATGGAAGGTTTGGGAATCGCTTCCTTTTAGGTGGTTGTAGAATTTTACAGCCTAATTCTGCTCCATGCATTATTTGGTGTTTTATGTTGTACACATTCAAGTCCATCCATAAACTGTTGTACACATTCAAGTCCATCCATAAACTCGCCCCCCCATATTTGTCTGATCTCCTCCAGGGTCCAACTTCCACCCGCTCCCTTAGATCCTCTTCCTCCATACACCTGTCTGTCCCCCCCCGCCCGTGTCACCACTATGGGGAGCAGAGCATTCAGCCGCTCTGCTCCCCGTCTCTGGAACTCATTACCATCCCAACTCAGAAACATCGATTCATTTTCCCATTTCAAATCACAACTCAAAACACACCTGTTTAAAACTGCCTATCTCACTTGACGTCAATTGCTCTGCTTCTTTTGTTGTTTTTAATGCTGTTCTATGCTTTTAAATGTCTTATGTTTCCCTGTACGGTGTCCTTGAGTGTCGAGAAAGGCGCCTTAAATAAAATGTATTATTATTATTATTACAGAGGATATTTTTGCAGAATTCTGCAAAAGTCTCAATTTGGTGTTTGTCCCATTTTGTGAATTCTTGGTTGATGACCGGACCCCAGACCTCACAACAATAAAGGGCAATGGGTTCTATAACTGATTCAAGTATTTTTTGCCAAATCCTAATTGGTATGTCGAATTTTATGTTCCTTTTGATGGCATAGAAGACCCTTCTTGCCTTGTCTCTCAGATCGTTCACAGCTTTGTGGAAGTTACCTGTGGCGCTAATGTTTAGGCCGAAGTGTGTATAGATTTTTGTGTGCTCTAGGGCAGGTATTCCCAAACAGGGATAATGCCATCAGGGGTATGCCAAATAAAAATGTGATTCAAATTTTCTTTGCATTTTATTCTTCTTCACATTTTCAAACAGTCCATTTATATTTTCCAATGGGGCTGTACATTTGGGTGAGGTTTTTTTCTCGCCCGAGTAGCCTCGTTTCACTGCCAAAAATAAAATTAAACCATCTAGTGTTCAGCGAAATAACAACACAATGTCAAATACAGGTAGCCTAGTCAAATAATTAACATCCAATCACATTAACCGTTACTCTCTCGCGGGAATTCCACTAACAGTCTGTATGTAGACAAACGTAGCTGCTGCTCATGTTGGTATCTGTACTGATGGCGCAAAAGCCATGACAGGGAGACATAGTGGAGTGGTAGCAGTTGCTCTCGTGCAAGCAGTTGCTCTCGAAGCCACTTGGGTATACTGCAGCATCCACCGAGAGGCTCTTGCTGCCAAGGGAATGCCTGACAGCTTGAAAGACGTTTTAACTTTGTTAAAGCAAGGCCCCTGAACTCTTGCATATTTTCTGCACTATGCAATGATATGGGCAGCAACCATGTAACGCTTTTACAACATACAGAAGAAGTGCACTGGTTATCATTGAATTGAGAGACGAGCTTAAAGTTTTCTTTAATGACCGTCATTTTCACTTGTCTGACCGCTTGCATGATGAGAGTTTCTCACACGACTGGCCTATCTGGGTGATGTTTTTTTGAGGCTATGATTAAGAAGTTGGAGCTCTTCTCTGTCTGCATTAACAAGGACAACACACAGGTCTTTCCATCATTTTATGATTCTTTGTGTGCAAATGAACTCAAGCTTACGGACAATGTAAAATGTGATATAGCGAAGCAGCTGAGTGAGTTGGGTGCGCAATTACGCAGGTACTTTCCCGAAACGGATGACACAAACAACTGGATTCGTT
>QNTS01006838.1:31860-57267 GCA_003317085.1 Hucho hucho
AGAGAGAGAGAGAGAGAGAGAGAGAGAGAGAGAGAGAGAGAGAGAGAGAGAGAGAGAGAGGGGTATAAGGAAGGAAGCATCACTTGCTAATCTCTAATAAGCTGTTTATGTTTGAAAGGATTTACGGACCCAAAACAATCACATTGGGACGGACACTTTGATAACTGCATTTAGAATACGACAAGATGCATTTTACGTATTTGTTATCACAATCACTTTGAATTCCTGGCCAGACCCCATTTTTTTGTTGTCCGAATATGTAATTTGCTTTTAAATTGCATTATCATACGAAATAAAACAGAAATTTGATGAAATTCAGATAATTTCACCTGAGTTAATGGAATATGGGTTTAAGAGCAAACTAATTATCTGTCTTTGGTGGAGAGTTGATGTATTTCTTTGGAAAGGCTTTTAAATGTAAACATTAATGGCCTCCTTGATTAGCATTAGAATAGTGTGTCATTGTCTTGCGTACCCTTCCTCGTATTGGATACCGCATCTGCCCCCTGAGCTCTGCTCTCAAAAAAAACACTCACACACACACACACACACACACAGACACACACACACACACACACACATAGACACATACACACACACATACACAGACCCACACATACACTGATTACTTACCTCAGCTACCAACACGGACCATTTGGCCGCTCTGTCCAATTGAAACACAGAATCATTCCCAATGTTATTTTTTTATCTAAAACCAGAAAACATGAGGTAAAGAAAGAACATTTATGAAGTGTGAGGAGCAGTTCAGTGACAGTGTTCTGTTTTTATCTCAGCATCTGCCGGCCCAGACGGCATCCCTAGCCGGGTCCTCAGAGCATGCGCAGACCAGCTGGCTGGTGTGTTTACGGACATATTCATCAACATTCTTTATCAGACACTGTTTCTATGGTCCCATGTACCACTTTTCCAGACCATGTTTTCAGATTTGACATTACTGTACACTTTATTAGGTACACCTATCTAGTACTGGGTAGGACCCCCTTTTTGCCTCCACATCAGCCTGAATTATTCACGGTGTTGTACATTTAGAGATGCCCTTCTGTACACCACTGTTTTAAACGGCTGTTATTTGAGCATTTGTGGCCTTTCTGTTAGCTTGAATAAGTCTGGACATTCTCCTCTGACCTCTCTCATTAACAAGGTGTTTTAGCCCACAGAACTGCCGCTCACTGAATGTGTTTTGTTTATCGCACCATTCTCTTTAAACTCTAGAGACTGTAGTGCGTAAAAATCCCAGGAGGGCAGCTGTTTCTGAGATGCTGGAACCACCATGTCTGGCACCAACAATCATACCATGGTCAAAGTTGCTTAGATTACGCATCTTGCCCGTTCTAATGTTTGGTTGAACAACAACTAAAGCTCTCTACTCTATATTCTCTATATATTGTGTTGCAGGCAACCACATGATTCGCTGTTCGAATGTAACCTTCCTTGATGTGCTAAATCAGGTCTGTAGAGCTTATGGCATGACCTATGTCATTGTGTGGGATAATGTCAGGTTCCACCATGCTCAAATGGTGCAAGCATGGTTTCAGGCCCATCCACAATTTACCACCCTGTACTTACCCCCATATTATCCTTTCCTTAACCCGATTGAGGAATTTTTCTCCACATGGAGGTGGAAGGTATATGATAGACGCCCTCACGAACAAGCCACCCATCCAGGCCATGGATGATGCATGCAATGACATCACGGCAGACCAGTGTCAGGCCTGGATTCGCCATGCCTGAAGATTCTTCCCAAGATGTTTGGCTAATGAAAACATCCATTGTGATGTGGATGGGAACCTGTGGCCAAATCCACAAGACAGGGTTGATGGAAATATAGAAGTACAGTAATCAATCCTTTGTTCTGATTTTTACAGTAACCCAGGTGAGGAACACTGCAGTTGATGTTTTACTGTAGTTTTTTTCTTTTTTGTAGCTAATTATTTTTGCTTTGATTCAAAGAAACCTATGTTGTGATTTTATTGTATTTCATCAATACATTTCAGATTTTGTTCAATGATTCCACTGTGTCTGTAGTATTCTCTCTACTAGTCCTTTTACAGTGATGTATTTACGTGTAGTACCATAATGAAACATGTATCACATATTTTGTACTTCAATATTTAATGATTGAACGAACAACTACAAATCTTCTGTGTGAGAGATCTAAATTAATGTCCCTATGGTATTTCGTGATAAATGAGTTATTTGAACCAATGATTCTGCAAGTGCAAGGTTTCTTTAAAGATATGAATGTACAATGCAATGTTTTGAACATTGGACAGCGTGTGTTACAAGTGATGACCGTTTTGAGTTCTGTGTCTAGAGTTTTGAAAAATGACCACAAGGTTCTGAAATTAGTGCCAAAGGGACTGTAAAAAACTATAAATGACTATCGCCCCATTGCACTCACTTCTGTCATCATGAAGTGATTTGAGAGACTAGTCAAGGATCATATCACCTCCACCCTACCTGACACCCTAGAACCACTCCAATTTGCTTACCGCCCCAATAAGTCCACTGACGATGCAATCGCCATCACATTGCACACTGCCCTATCCCATCTGGACAAGAGGAATACCTATGTAAGAATTCTGTTCATTGAGTACAGCTCAGTATTTAACACCATAGTACCATCCAAACTCGTTTTTAAGCTCGAGACCCTGGGTCTCGACCCCGCCCTGTGCAACTGGGTCCTGGACTTTCTGACGGGAAACAACATTTCCACCCTGCTGATCCTCAACACTGGGGCCCTGCGTTCTCAGCCCTCTCCTGTCCTCCCTGTTCACCCATGACTGTGTGGCTATGCACGTCTCCAACTCAATCATCAAGTTTGCAGACGACGCTACAGTGGTAGGCCTGGTTACCAACGATGACGAGACGGACTACAGGGAGGAGGTGAGGGCCCTCGGAGTGTGGTGTCAGGAAAATAACCTCTCACTCAACATCAACAAAACAAAGGAGATGATCGTGGACTTCAGGACACAGCAGAGGGAGCACCCCCCCCATCCACATCGAAGGGACAGTAGCGGAGAAAGTGGAAAGTTCCTTGGCGTACACATCACGGACAAACTGAAATGCGCACAGACAGTGTGGTGAAGAAGGCACAACAGCGCCTCTTCAACCTCAGGAGGCTGAAGAAATTCGGCTTGTCATCTAAAACACTCACAAAATTTGAGAGCATCCTGTCGGACTGTATCACCGCCTGGCACGGCAATTGCACCACCCACAACCACAAGGCTCTCCAGAGGGTCTGCACAACGCATCATCAGGGGCAAACTACCTGCCCTCCAGGACACCTAAACCACCCGATGTCACAGGAAGGCAAAAAATATCATCAAGGACAACAACCACCCGAGCCACTGCCTGTTCACCCCGCTATCATCCAGAAGGCGAGGTCAGTACAGGTGCATCAAAGCTGGGACCGAGAGACTGAAAAACAGCTTCTATCTCAAGGCCATCAGACTGTTAAACAGCCATCACTAACATAGAGAGGCTGCTGCCAACATACAGACTCAAATCTCTGGCCACTTAAATAAACAGACTTAATAAAGGTATCACTAGTCACTTTAAATAACGCCACTTTAATAATGTTTACATATCCTACATTACTCATCTCATATTTATATACTGTACTCTATACCATCTACTGCATCTTGCCTATGCCACTCGGCCATCGTTCATCCATATATTTATATGTACATATTCTTATTCATCCCTTTGTATTTGTGTGTATAAGGTAGTTGTTGGGGAATTGTTAGATTACTTGTTAGATTTTACTGCATAGTTGGAACTAGATGCACAAGCATTTCGCTACACTCGCATTAACATCTGCTAATCATGTGTATGTGACCAATAACATTTGATTTGATTTATATTCATCCTGAGTGCTCGTGGAGAAGACTAGATTTAAACATGAATATGAGGGAGAGAGAAAAGAAAGAAAGTCCCAAGAGAAAGAAGAAGAGGAGGAGAAGAGGGTGAAGAGGAGGAGAGGAGGGTGAAAAGGATGTGAGAGGAGGGAGAAGAGGAGGAGAGGAGTGTGAAGAGGAGGAGAGGAGGGAGAAGAGGAGGAGAGGAGGGAGAAGAGGAGGAGAGGTGGGTGAAGAGGAGGGAGAAGAGGAGGGAGAAGAGGAGGAGAGGAGGGTGAAGAGGAGGAGAGGAGGGAGAAGAGGAGGAGAGGAGGGAGAAGAGAAGGAGAGGAGGGTGAAGAGGAGGAGAGGAGGGTGATGAGGAGGAGAGGAGGGTGAAGAGGAGGAGAGGGGGAAGGAGGTAAAGGGCCGTTGAATGAGGGAGACTGTGAAGCACTCCGGCCTCCTGGAAGCATGACCTCATTTAGAATTCAGGGAGGGTGGGAGTTTGGGGAGAGGGGCGCGAGAGAGACCCCGGCCCCCCATTCCGAAATGGCACACACCCACACGCACAATCGTCTCCTCTCCTCTCTCTTAGAGTAGAATAGATAACCCAAGTTTGGCCTGAGGGAGGTTCTTTCAAAGCCTGGAGGCCTGAACGAGCCAGGGGCTAGAGTTCTACCAAATCTCAGGGGACGGTGGGCGTAGTGGCCATAGAGGTTAAGGGTGGTCAACAAGGCTTTGACTTGTAAGCCCGGATGCTCTTTGATTTAATTCTGGAGCATGTCAAATCTAATTTGCAGTGTGAGTTTGTGTGTGTGTGTCTGTGTGTGTGCTTGCTTGCCTGCCTGCATGTGTGTCAATGAGGACTAGTTTCTGAATGTTCAACTGTAGCTAGCATGGATACTGATTGCTCTGCAGACAAAAATATGATTGATTTACTTTTGGCGTGTGTGTGTATGTTTGTGTGTTTGTGTGTGTTTTTGTTGTACTATTCTTGTGGGTACCAGAAGGATAGTAAAACAAGGAAAATTGGGACAAGTGAGGACATTTTGCCGGTCCCCACTAGGAAAAATGCTATTTTAGGCTAGAAGTAAGGTTAGGGGTTACGGTTAGGTTTAGGGTTAGGGTTAGAATTAAGGTTGGGTTTAATGGTTACGGTTANGGTTAAGGTTAGGTTCAGGGTTAAGTGTGTGTGTGTGTGTGTGTGTGTGTGTGTGTGTGTGTGTGTGTGTGTGTGTGTGTGTGTGTGTGTGTGTGTGTGTGTGTGTGTGTGTGTGTGTGTGTGTGTGTGTGTGTGTGTGTGTGCGTACATGCGAGCACGAGGGGGTAAATAGAAGTGTAGGTCTGGATTAATGTTAGATTATCTGTTAGCTGGCTAATGAGATTAGTGATATGAGAAAGGGATGAGAGAGGGAAAGAGAGATAGATAGAGAGGGGGGATGAGAGAGATGAGAGGGGGAAGGTGAGGATTACAGTAGTAGAAGGAGGGATTAACCCTACGCTACAATAGTCCCAACGCTATCCTCCACACTCTTCTCTTCCCTCCCTCTCTTCTCTTCTCATACTCTACTGCCTCATACTCTACTGCCACATACTCTACTACCTTATACTCTACTACCTCATACTCTACAGTGTTGGGAGCTGTAGCAAGGCAAACAGCTAGAATGATAAGGGCTGCAGAGTACATCAGTGCTAACAAGCCCTAAGTGCCAAAGTGGTTAACTAGGAAACCATCTCCCTCCCCCTATCCTCCTCCCTGTGTCCCTCCCTCCCCCTATCCTCCTCCCTGTGTCCCTCCCTCCCCCTCTCTCTCTCTGAGTTTGTGGAGCTTGTCTGATAGCCATTAGTGCTACTCCTTATTACTGCCATAATGACTGACTGTGAGCCCTAATTAGAGATGTGTTAGAGGGTTAGAGCTTACTATACCCCTCCCGTCGCTTCCCGCCTCTCCCCATCATCCCCCCTTTCAAGTCACACTGTGAAGCCTTTACCGTGAATCCCATCATCGTGGCGACACCATTAGCACGGGTGCTCTAAGAGTTTCTGTCTGCCTGTTAAAATCATTACACTCATTTCAGGCCAATCCGAGGGGAAGGTGTCACGGCTAATTGTTAAAACCTTGCTCTATAATTGCTCCTTGGGTGAAAAAAAGTATACAAATATAAAATACTAAAAATAACTCCTCTACAGTTATAATCTTTAGGAATCTGGGGATATTACTTATTCTTTCCCATCGGTTATGGTACATTTTGATTTAAACAATTTAGTCAAGACATAATTTCCCCCCCTTATCATAATGTGCTGTTTGTCCAGGATTTGTCATTTGTGATAAGATGATGAGATGATTATCTAGAAGGCCTGTGTGGGACATTGGATGAAGTAGAGGTACTAGGTATTCCAGGGAAACAGCATCATGGACACACTGTTTCCCCCAAAGACCATGATTATCCTCCGCTGTTGGCTGTGTGGCCTCCATGCAGGGGCGCCGCCAGGGATTGTGGGCCACATGAAAAGATATCACATTGCGCCCCACCACCACAGGCCACACCAACCCTGTGCAATTGCTGTAACCACACACCTCCAGAAGCCAATCGACCCATTCAAAGCTTTAAATAACTCTACCTTTGTAGGCTTGCAAATCTTTTGTAGTCCATTATTTACTGTAGGATATTTAGTGACAGTGAGCTGTGAAAATATAACACTGTGCAGACATGCATGCAACATTCTGCATACAGTGGAATTCACTATTTGATGCAGACTGATATAAGAAATGTGCTAAAGGCCATCTTTTACAGTCTAAATGTAATTTTAATGGTAATATTCTTGAATGGAAAATTCTCTTAACATTAATGAATAACTTAAAATAAATATAACTTAAATATACATTAACCTCTTCAATTAAAATAAATTCACATGATCATCTATAGAATGATATAACAAACAAAAGAATAAAATCAGCAGCAGATGTTTGAACTAAGTATACATACCAACTAGAAAATAAGCAGCTGTAAAAGTGGAAATGGAAAATGGAAAACAAAATGGAAATGAAAAGGCCTGATGGTGGCGCTAGAGGAAAGGTCAAGTGGTCACCAAATCAATAGGTTTCTTCCACTTGGGGTCTTGATTGTGCACAACACATTTTATGGCAATCCAGCAATTACTTTGAGATATATCTTGTTCTCAGTCTGTTCTCGGTCTTGTTCTCAGCCTGTGGGCATCGTGTGTAGTGCTCCAATATCCATAGCCATGCCATTTAACAGTAATCACTGGCCCTTGCTCTGCCTTACTTACCAAGAGCCCAGCGCCGAGCCTTCTTGCTAGTAAAGTCACTGATCAAGTCTTTGAAGTCCAGCTTTCTAGCTAACTGACTTTCAATGGACAGCATGGCAAGACTGCAAAGCCTGCCCTGGGACACAGTGGACCTCAAATAATTTTTTTAATCAGTTTTAGCTTGCTGAAAGCTCTCTCACCACCAGCAACACAGGCAGTGTGCAAAATATGTCTCCAAAAATGCTTTTCAGCTGCTTCTTACAAATTGCATTCAGGAGAGGGGACAAGTTAGGGGGGAAAGTGGCAGCAAATACAATGTTCAGGTGTCTTACTTCATTTTGAAACTCAGGTGTAAGATCTCTAGAATACTTCATGATCAGTGGTTGGCACACAGAAGGGACTATAAGAATATTTTTTTCAAGATAAATACACAACGCAGAGGATAAGAGGACGAGAGTACTAATGGTCAATAGGGAATTGTAAAGAGTTGGGTTTCAATTCAACATCTGTTTAGAATCTGTGGAATGTCACTCCTGAACTCAGAGCTACGTGTGCTACGTGTGCTATGGTCTGTACATTGAATCTGGAGCAGGATACTTGTTATTTGGCCATTGGCCCAGTTGTACTGCAAGGGCTTCTGATTGGTCAACCCCTGCTAGGCTAGGGTGGGGGGTTATAAATGGCATCCTGTTTCTTTGTTCTGTGGAGAAAAGCTGAGGACAGGGGAGACTGAACATCTACCTCCCAGCATAACATTTATGATTTGTCATCTTTGAATAAACCTATTTTTCTCCCCCTGATTTGTTTTGGGGTTTGTGTTATTGAAGACTGCTAACAGGACTTTATCCTCACTAATCTGCCCAACTTTCAGAACAGCAGAAAATTATTCTACAATTTTTGCGGTGGTGTGGTACCTAGTGTCCAAGTCACTTATGATGTTGTCGATAGTAGTAAAAACACAATACAGAGGCTCTCTGGATGTTTACTTTTTGCCAAAAACAAGAAAAGAAAAATAATCTGTTTTATTAGTACATTGTAAATAAAATATTATATTAATGATGAAAGGTTAATAATTTAATATTGAAAAAACCTGCTTGCAGGTGTGTTTTAGGTGTGAAGCCCCCCCCCTCCTTGAAGTGTGTATCTCTAGTAAAGTGTTTTCCTGTGGGGGTTTTCTGTCAGTCAGAGATCAGACCTAGATGAATGGAGCTCCTTTTTTACCTTATTTTCTCTCTCTCCAGTCTTTTAGGCCTGACCCACCCTACTATTTTCTACTCCCTCCTTTTCTCTCCTAACCCTTTTTCTTTCTATCCAATCACCTTTCTTTAGTCCACTTCTTCACTTTTTCTCCCTCTCTTTGTCGTTTTCTCCTGCCGTGTGCATTTTCTACTTCTCTGTTTGTCCTTCTCTCACACGCTGTTCCTCTCTCTCACTCTGTTCTTCTCTCTGTCTTTGTCTTTCAATCAACAGGTGTGTCCCTCATAAACTCCACGTACTGTACAGTGACATCAGAGCATTATACGAACGTACAGCTCGTGTTCAGAATGTACTTTATATCTTACTGTACAATGAGCGGATGAAGACAAATCTCCTTTTGCTTTCTTGTGTTGTGTGAATTTGGGTTGTTTCACATGGATATGCTGTGTTGTGTTGGTTATGTGAGTATGTACAGTGCCTTCAGAAAGTATTCACACCCCTTGACTTTTTCCACATTTTGTTGTGTTACAGCCTGAATTTAAAATTTATTAAATTGAGATGTTTGTGTCACTGGCCTACACACAATACTCCATAATGTCAAAGTAAAAATACATTTTTACAAATGGATAAAAAATGCGTTCACATAATAAGTTGCATGGACTCTCTCTGTGTGCAATAATAGTTTTAACATGATTTTTGAATGACTACCTCATCTCTGTACCCCACATACAATTATCTGTAAGGTCCCTCAGTCGAGCAGTGAATTTCAAACACAGATTCAACCACAAAGACCAGAGAGGTTTTCCAATGCCTCGCAAAAGAAGGGTACGTATTGGTAGATGGGTAAAAAACACTGAATATCCCTTTGATCATGGTGACATTATTAACTACACTTTGGATGGTGTATCAATACACCCAGTCACTACAAAGATACAGGCGTCCTTCCAAACTCAGTTGTCGGAGAGGAGGGAAACCGCTCAGGGATTTCACCATGAGGCCAATAGTTTCACAGTTGAATGGCTGTGATAGGAGAAAACTGAGGATGGATCAACAACATTGTAGTTACTCCACAATACTAACCTAAATTAATGAAAAGGAGGAAGCCTGTACAGGCTAAAAATATTTCAAAACAAGCATCCTGTTTGCAATAATGCAAGAAAATCCTGAACTTTATGTCCTGAATACAAAGCGTTATGTTTAGGGCAAATCCAACACAACAAGCATGATGGTGACTGCATCATGTTATGGGTATGCTTGTCATTGGCAAGGACTAGGAAGTATTTTAGGATAAAAAGAAACCGAATAGAGCTAAACACAGGCAAAATCCTAGAGGAAAACCTGGTTCAGTCTGCTTTCCAACTGACACTGGGAGATGAATTCACCTTTCAGCAGGACAATAACCTAAAAACACAAGGCCAAATATACACTGGAATAGCTTACCAAGACAACATTGAATGATCCTGAGTGACCAACTTACAGTTTTGACTTAAATCGGATAGAGAATCTATGGCAAGACTTGAAAATGGCTGTCTAGCAATGATCAACAACCAACTTGACAGAGCTTGAAGAATTATTTTAAGAATAATGTCCAAAAATTGTACAATCCAGGTGTGCAAAGCTCTTAGAGACATACCCAGAAAGATTCACAGCTGTAATCACTGACAAAGGTGATTCTAACATGTATTGACTCAGGGCTGTGAATACTTACAGCATGTAAATGAGATATTTCTGTATTTCATTTTCAATAATCTGCAAAAATGTCTAAAAACACATTTGCACTTTGTCATTATGAGGTATTGTGTGTAGAATGGGTGAGAAAATATGAAATTAATAAATTTTGAATTCAGGCTGTAACACAACGAGATATGGAATAAGTCAAGACTTATGAATACTTTGTGAAGGCATTGTATGCAATTGCAAATGTGCTCTGGCTGTGTATAAGGGGCTACGCTCTTCTGACCTAGACGTTCTCTGTGGTTTGAGCTGAATATGGGTGTATGAGGGGAGAATGTTTCAGTCTTCAGCATTGCTGTACTTACTGCTGTCCATGGAAGGATGTAAATTAACGGAGTTTGCTAGCAAACACTTCAAACCTTCCAATAGCAATCTGAGCGAAATGAAGAAGTCCAAGGTATTCTCTGCACACACAAACAACGAGCGACGAAGGACACGCCGCCTCTCAACTGCCTCTGAAAAGGGTTTTGTGCAAAGGATGAGACAGTGGAATGTCTGGTGTATTCAGTGTTTTGCAAAGGACGAGACAGTGGAATGTCTGGTGTATTCAGTGTTTTGCAAAGGTGTATAACAGTCCTCTTAGTGCCAACTACCTCCACACCTACTGGCCCTGGTGCACTGAGACCAAGGCCTAGATTCAATCCGATCACCGCCCCTTTTTAGCTATGCCTCATTTGAAGGCAAAGTTACCGGTCGAACACGGACATCGCATTCAAAGTAAACGCCGCAGATGTCGGCTCGATCGGAAATTACCTTTAAATGTCAATCGAATATAGGCCTTAATGGTGAGGAGCCAGTTGAGAGATAAAGAGGATTCAAACTCTAACAGAGACACTAGATCGCACAGAGAAAGAGATATTATGACTTATCTTCATCTCTTGGATCTTGTAAGGGTAAATTACTGAAGCATTTGCATCAGTTTTGAAGTATTTCTTCATAACATTACAGATAATGGAAGATGTTTCCCTGAGATTATGAGGTTAAAAGTTGATTACTGTTTAATTACAGTTTACTACTGTAAGTATCTGCAGAGCAGCATCTTTACAGTAACTCACTACGCAAACCAAATGGTTGACTGTTAATTCGTCAAGTGTTTGACTAGCTCAACTACTACACCAGACTGAAGACAACGGAGATGGGAGTCAGCTCCATATGAGCTCCATGTGGCCATCACACAGCCAGATTTGCCTTACAGATTGACCTGTTAAACAAGCCAGGTCTCTCAAAATCCACTTTGAAATCCGACGTCTGTCCAGGTGCCCAGGACGTCGGGTGATATCTTCAAAAAAACGTCCACTAGGGCCTGTTTTAAATTTATACCAAACTTTAACCCTTAACCTAACCATTCAGAATCAATGCCTACACTTAACAAGCTGAGGTGTCGGTGACAGCGGTGGTGCAACCCAGGGTGTCCAAAACACCTCGAAATTTGACGTTTGTAGCCACTTCAAAATTTGAGTGTGTGTGTGTGTGTGTGTGTGCGTGCACATCAATCTCAGCCTGCCTGTCAGACCCATGTGGTGGCAAGCTGTGAAGGTCTGCTAATACACTTCTACATAATAAACCCTATAAGTGCCCTATAAGATAAAGGGGTACCAAAATGCTTCTAAATACTTGGAAGGTTTTGTAGGAATGCATAATGATCATTTGAAACATACATTTGTTTGATTTTATCACTGATATTGCTATGCATACAAGCAGAAGGCTGGTAGTAGAATCAGAGTTATATAGGGGTAATCATAGCAGATACTGTAAATCCGTCTGCAACCCGTATTTCAGCTAAAGTTATCCAAGACAGTACACTTGAATTTAATTAAAAGTATTATAGAGCTTTATGAATATCGTAAGTGAACCAACTCTCCTTCTTCCACTCTTTAGGCCTTTGCTCTGCAACTGATCTCCTCCATTCTCTCTTTTCCCTCTCCTCTCCTCTGCTCTCTCCTTCTCTCGCTCTACCTATCCTCTAATTCAGTGCGTTGGGACCAGTAATGTGAGTCGGCATCCGTGAGGGAAGCCGCAGGCTGGGCGCGGCCAAGTCCCCACCCCCCTCTTCCCTGAATGCGACGCAGCTGCTTTTCAGAACCCAACCGCTTGAGTCCATTCATCCTCGAGAGCGAACTAAAAAGTGGCTATTTATTAGAATACTTGTTTTGTATTGTTCTGCACCAAACAAAAGAGGCTTCATTATGTAAGAAGCCGAGAGAAGCAATGACTTGAAATGGTATTTTAGAGTATACAATAAATGTCATTTCTTCTTGTCTCTCGCCTCAGTGTGTGTTGAGTGGTGGGTTTGGGCACCAGGCACGGATGGCACCGACAGCGGCTAGAGTTTAGTGGGGATGGCGGTCTAACAAGAAGCTTTGGTGGGTTTAGGACGGCATTAAGAGGAGGGGGAAGGAATCTTCTCATACTTCACAGGCTACGATATGAGGGACGATCAGGGAGACTTGCGTCAATTTGCATAACATCGGCTGTTTTACACACAAGGAGGTTGGTTAGTCTTTCCCTTGCCGCGTCTTTATTTTCTGGTGGCTGTTATAGAATTACCTTTTAGATATGTATTATGTAGAACTTGAATATTTTGTGTTTGAAAACTGTTAGTGTGCGTGGGTGTGTAACAATATGTTTTATGATGAGTTAAGATAGTTAAATAGAATAAATTGCAACTTTGGGTTCGTCAATCCACATAATCCGTTGACCCTTAACTCAACGCAGATAAACTATAATAATTGTATTTGTGTGTTGTTCAATTGAATTGGAGGCAAATGCGAGTCTCAGTGCTTCGGAGAGTCTTGGAATCAGAGCGCGTAATGAACACCCACTCCAATAACGCATGCGCTACTCGCTCTCGTCTCTTTACAATTACTCCTAGCTGGATTTTGCCTATTCTTCATTAGAGATATGTTAATTGAACGTGGAGGGTGGGCAGAAATGGATCAACAGATAAAGCAGCTTTCCGGATCTCTGTCTCTGAAACAGGTGTTTTCACATGAAAGCCGTGTCGATTAATAAAAACACAACAGACTACAGATGACTATGTCATGCCCGGTAAACAACTGTAACACATTTGCTATAACACCTGGTTGTATAAGCGTTATCAGCCGCTTCACACTTTAATGGCAGTCCTGTGGAAGTCAACTAGAATTCATTATTTTCATTCAACATAAAACTGTATCAAAAAAGCAACGTCGATAAATCGAGTTGGTGTGCAGGCTGGTTCAAAATGCTGTGCAAACTGCTTCCAACCCATCCACACACACTAAGACTGTCATATTGTAACCATGCTAAATTCAAGAATTTACGCGCATGACCTGCAGTGCTCCCCATAACAGGCGCAAAAATGAACGGTTTAGTACGTAGCCTGAGCTGAAACTGGATCCTTCCCAATTTTGTTTTGATTGATTAATATGAAATTATAGAAAATAATTAGGCACCGAGAATACACGAAACAAAATAACATCCAATCTATCGGATCCTATGATTACCATTTCCAAACTGCATGGACATTTGCCCTGTAGAAATCTACATATAAAGTAGTGGCAGAGTACCAGCCAAATAACTAGAATAACGTGGTAGGGGATGAAAGTAACGACCTGCTTTGGGGACCGCGGGCAACGGCTTTGTTCTCCTACCGCAATGGCTTCAATTGAAAATTCAGGGGATTAATGTCAAGCACATGATATTGCACGAATGATAGGTAGGCCTAATTTTGCTTCATTTCTTTGGGCAAAGGTAGTAGTTTAGTCTTAATTCAATAGCTGATGGCAGCATGGTCCACTAATATCACTCGTTAATCAGAATACAATTCGAACCAATGAAAGAAAGAAAAGAACAACTATTGTTCTAGGCTGGTTGAGGGGGCTGGATAACTGCTGTGACCCTTGCCCCCGCGCGTGCACCTGCAGCGGCGCGTGTGGATCGTTTCACAAAGAAGTAGGGAGAATTCTAAAGCGCGAGGCGAGTGATCGAGAATGACAGGGAAAGTAAATATGACCAAAGAGGGTCGCATTGCGTTTCCAAAGGCTAATCCCTCACTGACGATGTTCAACGCCGGTTTCCCTTTGGTTTCAGGCTGTTTGAATTGTGTCTGATTTCTATGAGCTTTTGTTAATTATCGAGGATACATTTTTTTTTGCCTTTCATTGTAATATTGAATACATGTCAGAATAATAGGTAATAATAATTATAATTATAATAATAGCCTACCAATAATAATAATGGTAATAATAATACAAATAATTCCGATTGTCATTGCCTTGATGAAATATGTGTTCAGCTCACAATGTCAGCGCATATGTAATTTTGACCATTTCTAATTCCTTTCATTTGACCTTTTGGCTAAAGGAAAGGAATAAGAACTTATCGAAAGTACATCAACAATGTCCTTAAGTATGCCTACATGTTCCAGAAAGATTTACGTCGATGTTCAAATATGCTCTTCAAAAACAGGGGAAGTTCACACACCTTATAGAATATATACTCCACATTTTCTCCTGTGGGCTATTTTAATGGATCGCTAAACCAAAGATCAGCCAACAGACCATGGGTTTATTACAGTAGTATTTTCATACTATTAGAATATTTTCAATTGTAATAATCTTTCAATGTTATTAGCCTATAGGCCTGTGAAGGTAATTCAATAGAATGTTAGTGTTATCACAAATTTAAGATTAGGCTATAATGTCCAAACTTGTCTCTGTGGAGTATGTGCTTTCTTATTCATAGAAACTCTATCTAGACCTAAATGAGTATACCGGTAATAACAGGCCTATGATAGTGTGTTATTATAGGCTAAAATGTATCCCTATTATTATTATGCTTCTTATTTGTTATTATTAGGCTACAATTGTCCTTGTCAGTATTACTATAGTAGGCCTAGTTGTTGTAGCCAAGTGGCAACAGTTGTGATGTGAAGTCAAAAGGGAGGCTCATATTTATTTCGATTTGATCTAGGAAGAGTGGTATCAGTGCGCTCTAGGTTGGCGCGCTTGTGTCAGTAGCCCATTCTCGGCGTGTCACATCCCCCAAAATATCTCATCTTCGAGCGTAAACCGTGAGACCTGGGTCGCCAGGTCACCATTGTGAGATCCCTTAACCATATTACGGAACGCAGAGGGATAGATAGGCCTACATCTGAATAATCCCGGTCACGTGTTGGAGGCTATATCAACCTAATTAAAAGCAACGAACTATGATACAATGATTAAATCGTTAGTCTCGCCGCGGGGAATGGGTATGTTGTTTTGCCTTTCAATTAGCCGCTGATTGGGCCTTTCACCGGAGGTCAGCTATGGAATGTGAATTATATGTGCGCGGATTGAGCCTTGTAAACTATGGACATATAGGCTTAGTCCTAAAACTATTAACCCAATCGTGTAATTAAAAATACAGCATTGTCTTGTATGTTTACCAAATGTTTCCACTTCTTTAAAAAATACGAATTATGGTTTAGTTTCTATCACCAAGCCTATAACTTGCCACATAATGATTTACATTGATGTCCATGTATGTTTACCAAATGTCTTTGGGAAGTCTTATGGCAACACATCTGTGAACATCACGGCGCACAGCAGGCTCCCATGCTGTTCTCCTTCAGATTGCGACAATGACAGTGTATATTTACAATCTGCCCCAGGGACTCAGTGTTGTGTTGTTGCTTTAGCCTCCTTAACAGCTGATTAGAAATAGTGACATCTCTTCATGCAGCCCACAACTCCATTGGCTTGTTAAAATAGAAGTATGACTTCTGATGAAGCCACCCTTTACCGCACGGTTAGGTTGTGGTTACTGACGCAATACAGTGTGTGTGTGTGTGTGTTGATGTGTATGCGCGCGTGCGTGCGTGCGTGTGGCCATCTAAGTGTCTATTGGCTTTCTAAATATGGCATACATGATGCAGGCTATACTCACAATTTTACTTAAAATGCATTCAACAAAAGTAGCCTATGACAATTTCTCTAGCTTTTAAAACGTAGGGGTGGTAGGGGGTAACTGCCCCCCCCCCCCTGTAATTCACATAAAGACCCCAATTATTTCCCCAACATTTTCCCTGGCTGTCAGTGTTCTTGCTGAAAAGAAAATCCTCTGTGTCATCACAACTTCTGGAGATATTCAAATGTTTTGATATTTTGAAAAAGTTTGAGATATATTCCAATGAAGTTAGATCTCCTTTTTTTAAATTACATATGCAAGTAGGAACGCCTTAAGATAAATACTCCACTTGTTTAGAGAAAAAAAAATTGTTCATTTTTTTGTTAAGTAGTAATATGTTGGATGAGTGTGTTGGGGGCAACTTGCCCCCCCTACAAGGGAGTAACTGCCCCCTGGGAGGTAGTTACCCATTTATGGTTATGAATGTGTTTCTACCGGTCATTTAGACAATGACTAGCCCAGTTAGTGCTAGTTTATGCTAACTTGCTAGCTAGCAACTTCACTAGCAGTAAATGCTAGCCAGCTAGCTAGTTAGCATGAACTGCTAGTACTAGCTAGCAACCTTACTACCAGATCGCCTGAGGTAAAATACATAAAAAAAGATAACGTAGCTTAATTTCAGTTGTAAATGTTTCCACTAGGGACTGATAACTTTACAGTTAATACAACTTTATAGCCTTTTAGCTATTTTACACAGCATTTTATGTGTAAAGAGAGAGCTTTTCAATTGGCATCTCTCCCCCTGTTATTAAATGTTATATTCCAATGTTATTTAATGTTATTATTTATATTCCATTCCAATATTATATTCCAATGAATTTTATATTAATAAAAAAACGAAAATTGAGAACCTTTTGCTCCTGAATTAAAATTTAAAGATGCTGGGATTTAAAATCTTGCATTTTTCAAATAATATTTAGTGCAATTGTACATAATGGATTATATGGAAAAGGAACAATAATGAAGGAACAAATACAATTCACGTGCAGGTGAGTTAAAAAGAGGACTTTACATCAAATCTCCTCATAGTGCGGGTATTAGTGGTGCTGCCTAAGCATGACCTTCATCCACATCCCAATTTCTTTCTCCAAATGTTGCTTTTTTGTGGCAGCAATTAGACATTGTTCTTAAGGGGGCTAGTTACCCCCTATTACCTTATAGGCCTAGACAGGGTAATGGCAATGCGGTTGAATAACTTTTAGGCTAGAAGTCTAGTCTTGGCAATGGCAAACGGACTCAGATTTCATGCCCCCGCAATGTTATCCACCATGTTCCCCCAGTGTGTCCTCTTTCACTAGCTCAGCGTCACCTGACTGAGCGCCATGCAAATCGCTCTGCTTCTAGAACGCCATTGGCCGCTCGTGGCTCATTTAACCGCTGTCAAGGCGCATCGTATGGCTGCCGCTTTAACTAACTTCTCAACTCTGACAGGGAAAGTGTCTCAAAGGCGCATTCTGTCAGTGGATGTGAACCAACAACCGGAGAGGAGATAAAGCACACACAGAACATTTCTGAGACTTCCTCTTTCTTGGATTATTAATTAAGTTTACATTTCACTCATTTTGAGGTATAGGATTGTTGATCCCTCGTGTGTACCTGCTCTGCCAGACTCACGCGCCGGACATTTTTTTCTCTGTTGGTAGAAAGTTTGAAAACCAGGTGAATGTATAGCATGATGATGGAGACGGACCTCCATTCCCCTGGACCCCAAACGAACACAAATTCGGGGCAGACGGGACCGAACAGTGGGTCCAAAGCGAATCAGGACCGAGTGAAGCGTCCGATGAACGCGTTCATGGTGTGGTCCCGTGGGCAGCGGAGAAAGATGGCCCAGGAGAACCCCAAAATGCACAACTCTGAGATCAGCAAGCGGCTGGGCGCGGAGTGGAAGGTGATGACGGAAGCGGAGAAGAGACCCTTCATCGACGAAGCGAAGCGGTTACGAGCCATGCACATGAAGGAGCACCCGGATTACAAGTACAGACCAAGACGGAAGACCAAGACCCTGCTGAAAAAGGACAAATACTCTCTGGCTGGTGGCCTGCTCTCTGGGGCTGGCGGTGGTGGAATGGGTCTGGGGGTCGGGGTGGGTTCATCCGGGGTCGGCCAGAGGTTAGAGAGCCCCGGGTGCCACGGGGGCTCCGCCAGCTCAGGCTACACGCACATGAACGGCTGGGCGAACGGTGCGTACTCGGGGCAAGTGGCTGCAGCCGCTGCGGCCGCGGCGATGATGCAGGAGGCGCAGCTAGTTTACAGCCAGCACCCGGGCAGCGGGCACCACCACTCACACCACCACCACCACCACCCGCACAACCCCCAGCCCATGCACCGCTACGACATGTCGACGCTCCAGTACAGCCCCATCTCGAACTCTCAGGGCTACATGAGCGCCTCTCCGTCCGGCTACGGCGGGATCACCTACACGCAGCACCAGAGCTCTGGCATCCCCTCCTCGGCTGCCATGAGCACGTTAGGGTCGCTGGTGAAGTCAGAGCCGAGCGTAAGCCCTCCCGTTAGCATTCACTCCAGGGGCCCTTGCCCCGGAGACTTGAGAGAGATGATAAGCATGTATTTACCGACCGGAGAGCCCGGGGACCCGTCGGTGCAAAGTAGACTCCACGCATTGCCGCAGCATTACCAGAGTGCGACGGCTGCGGTGAACGGAACGGTTCCGTTAACACATATATAGATTAAGCTATTCATAAGACTATGGAAACTGCAGACAGAATACAAAATAAAAATAACCAAATATTTACATATTTTTTTTAAATGATCACTGAACTAGGCCTACCTGCATTTTGTACAGAATGTTTATGGTGATGTTCTTGTAAATTAAAGGTAAATCGCCTTTTGAAGTATATACAGTCTCATACGCACAGGATATGAGTTCAAATATTGGTTGTTGTGTTATAATTTTGACCTTTTTATTAAACCCACTTGTGGTTGAGGGCGATGCCAAATGAATGAATACATTTGGTTAACTATAATCGTATTATTCTGGGTTCACTGTAAGTTATAGAATAATAAGATAACATGGTTTTCATAATCATGAAAAATGTTTTCCCCATTTGATAATTACCCAAGCGTTTGTAAACATGTCCGTTTATACTATGTCTATTTATGATCATAATTATCTCTTTTTATTGTAATAATTATTGTAAATTGTGAATAATTTTAATATTTTAAAAGACTGATGCGCAACTGCTATTGTATAATTTACGAGGTGCAATTGCGCTGAAATACAATTTAAATAAATTTCACACATATGTTACTCTGGTTCTACAAAAAAAGTCTTAGCTTGATTATTGTTCACTATCTTCGGTTGCAAATGATAATTTGAGTTTTATTTTATTTGAAAGGCACGAAAATGATCAAAAAGTCTGACGCAAAGCTACGGATAGGCTACAGTAAATGTTTTTTTTTTAATAAGGGGAAAGTGTCTCTGGCAAACCCGTAACATTAAGCACGTTATTAAAATGCGTATCAACTAGTAATATTACCTATGCATAACTGCTTATTTGGATATTTGATTAAAAGAGGACGGTCCCATGGTACACCCAAACTATTCTCAGGGTTTACATTTATGGGTTTATAATACTTTCTGTAAAGTCACTTGCAAGTTGTTACAATAAAACAGGGTCCACAGATTTCACAAAGAGACACGGTATTCCCATAGTCCTTCAGAATATACAGTTAGGATATGTGCGTCTCATATGCCATATGTTTTAATATACGGTAATGTGTGTTGGTGTTTTTGTTCTTGATTCTTTTCTTTTGAAGTGGTTGTTTTTTATTATTTTCATGGTATTTTACCCCCATAGTCATTTGAGTGCTGTTAGGCTACATGCAGTATAGTTTATTATACTTGTATTACTGACAAGACTATTCAGCAGGTATTGGTTAGACAATAGGCCTGTTGTAGTATAAGTTTAATTAATGTATGTTGTTAAAATATGCAATGTACTATTCAAATAGCATACTATTATATATTTCTACATGACATAAAATACATTCTTATAGCCTATAGCCTGCAAAACAAGAGCAAAGCTGTTTCGAGTACATATTTTTGGGCTGACTTTTGTGGCTTTTTGCAAAACATCTTATGAAACAGGCCTATGCATGGACGTAGCGACCACCAAATGCCACTAGTAACTTTAGAAGGAAAAGTAGAGTTATTCAAGCTCCCTCAAATACTGTAGACTGTATTATATCATCCCCCCAAAAATTCATTTGTAGGGTGTTTAGTAGCCTATTTGTTCCAAATAAGTTGGCCTAATATTATTTAAATTCATAGCATAATGTCCTAAATTATTGGACTTAACATTAAACCTAGTATGATTCTAATAATGATGTGTTCAAACCAAAATCACTTCGTATATAGGCCTACACAGCAGGGCTTCATCTGATTATTTTACAACATTTTTCTTGTGACCGACTATTTCCCACTTTTGAATACATTGACTGTGAGCAGATGATCCTGATAAGTACAAGCTGACGGTATTTTAATGGTCCATTCGGGAGAAAAGTGGAAACTTTGCTGTTTTTTGCTATGTGTGCAGTGGTCAAAGTTCAGTCTGTTTCCTATATCCCTAAACAAAGCCTGCCTACCTGAATAGGAAGCAGTGTGGATACAAAGAAATACACTTTAGTCAGTAGTTGACACAATCTGCATCCCTACCTACTGTAGCGAGCATACTGATGAAGGCTGTAATGCCGGAACACGGCACTTGGATAATAATGATCAAAACCCACTTTTTCATTGAAGTTGTTATTTTCCTCCAAGAGTAGTTGAATACATCGTGCACCTTCAGGGAATAGATTAAGGATTGCTGTACCATTCAAGTAGATGAACGTTGTTTTTTTGAGGGGGTTGGAGGCGTGTCCTCTTGTTGCCACAGTGTGTTGGATTGATTTTAAGGTTAATTCTTTACCCTTTGAACATTCAGAGATGAGTTAGTGTGCATGGGATGTTATATGTCTTTCCTCTGTGCCATGATGAACGGAGACCATAATAGATGAAATCACAGTGCTGGAGAGGGAGATTTCAAACAGAAATAAGTGAGTGAGAGTTTTCTCTTTTGTGCTTCACTGAGAATCAGAGCAGATCATCTGCAGACATTACGAGACAACCAATCAAATGTATTTATAAATCCCTTTTTACATCAGCACATGTCACAGAGTGCTATACAGAAACCCAGCCTAAAACCCCAAACAGCAAGCAATGCAGATGTAGAAGCACAGTGGTTAGGAAAAACTTCCTAGAAAGGTAGGAACCTAGGAAGAAACCTAGAGAGGAACCAGGCTCTGAGGGATGGCCAGTCCTCTTTTGGCTGTGCCGGGTGGAGATTAGAAACCTAGAGAGGAACCAGGCTCTGAGGGATGGCCAGCCCTCTTCTGGCTGTGCCGGGTGGAGATTAGAAACCTAGAGAGGAACCAGGCTTTGAAGGGTGGCCAGTCCTCTTCTGTCTGTGCCGGGTGGAGATTAGAAACCTAGAAAGGAACCAGGCTCTGAGGGGTGGCCAGTCCTCTTATGGCTGTGCCGGGTGGAGATTAGAAACCTAGAGAAGAACCAGGCTTTGAAGGGTGGCCAGTCCTCTTCTGGCTGTGCTGGGTGGAGATTAGAAACCTAGAAAGGAACCAGGCTCTGAGGGGTGACCAGTCCTCTTCTGGCTGTGCCGGGTGGAGATTAGAAACCTAGAAAGGAACCAGGCTCTGAGGGGTGGCCAGTCCTCTTCTGGCTGTGCCGGGTGGATATTAGAAACCTAGAGAGGAACCAGGCTCTGAAGGGTGGCCAGTCCTCTTCTGGCTGTGCCGGGTGGAGATTAGAAACCTAGAGAGGAACCAGGCTCTGAAGGGTGGCCAGTCCTCTTCTGGCTATGTTGGGGGGGACATTAGTGGCCGCGCTGTTTACTAGTTGTTTCACTTACTGAGAATAGAATAACATGGTGTTTCATACAATCATTAAGATCACTTAAAAAGGCATGTTGAAATGACAGTGAATTCCTCTTTGGGAGCAGCTTTATATGTTCCTGATACATACTGCAATTGTTGTTCTTATCTGCTGGTCAAATACTTCTCCACTGTAATATCATTGCTAGGGCAGGAGGTTTGGTCAATGCACATGAACAGCAGAAACTTCCAGCCCTAGTCTTTGCCATCACTGTAATCAGCAACAAGTGACATGACCTCAGGGTCATGACCTCAGGGAGCTTCTCTCTCAGCTTGTGATATGATTCCATAAGCTTCTCCCCAATGTGGGCATTTGCTCCATCACTCTCATGGGTGTAAAAGTATGGGAGTAGGCATGGGCTGGAGGGGAGGGAGTTCCGTCTGTATCTCACTCTAGTCCATTCCCTCCATGAGGGGTGAGGACACACTTCAAGACTTTGTTGACCCTTTCTGTGCCTCAAAGGCTGCGTTTACACAGGCAACCCAATTCAGATTTTTTTTGTAAACTAATTGCTCTTTTGACCAATCAGATCAGCTCTGAAAAATATCTGATGTGAAAAGATTGGATGTGATTGGTCAAAAGAACAATTAGTGGGGGAAAAATATCATAATTGGGCTGTGTCACCAAAGAGCCTGGAATAAACATCTCTGGTGCATTGAGACATTTTATGAGTATGGTATTTTCTGTTGTGCCTGAATAGGATTGTATAAACAGTCACTGTTACATCCTGTTTCAGGTTACTGTTGTTTTGGTTCATCAAGATCAGGCCCCAAACAGCATTATAATTGTTATTGTGTCTGTCCCATAGAAGGCTGGCTGAAGGGCCATTATACACTTAGAAAACAAAGGTGCTATCTAGAAACTAAAAGGGATATCTTTGCTGTCCCCACAGGAGAACCCTTTAAATAACCCTTTTTGGTTCCCAGTAGATCTCTTTTGGTTCCAGGTAGAGCCTTTTTGGGTTCTATGTACAACCCTTTCCACAGAGGGTTCTACTTGGAACCCATAAGGGTTCTACCTGGAACCAAAAAGGGTTCCACCTGGAATCAAAAATGTTCTCCTATAGGGACAGCCAAATAACACTTTTAGGACCCTTTTTTCTAAGAGTGTATAGACATTTTGGGTGGAATTTAGCTTATGTAAACTTAAATATTGAGTGGGTTTCATTGTTACACGGAACCCAAACCAGCTGCGCGTGTGCGCCATCATGCGCCATCGTGCATAAATGTATTTTGTCCCCCTACACCAGACACGATCAGGACAGTTGTTATTTTACCTGAAATGCACAAGGTCCTATACTCACTCCCCAATTAATCCACACATAAAACGGTCAACCGAATCGTTTCTAGTCATCTCTCCTCTATCCAGGCCTTTTCTTCTCTTGACTTTATATTGCGATTGGCAACTTTCATAAATTAAGGTGCATTACCGCCACTGACCTCGTTAGTCTTTCAGTCACCCACGGGGGTATAACCAATGAGGAGATGGCACGTGGGTACCTGCTTCTATAAACCAATGAAGAGATGGGAGAGGCAGGACTTGCAGCGCGATCTGCGTCACAAATAGAACTGACTTCTATTTTAGCCCTTCGCAACACAGACGCTCGTTGGTGCGCACGAGCAGTGTGGGTGCAATAATTGAATAATACAGATTTCTAAATTTATTTTGCAACGCTCGAGCACGCAACAAGAGCGGTGTAGTCAGCCTGTTAAAGTATGATGTGGACATTCTTTTAAATTTAGCACCAGCTGATGGAAGAAAATGCCCCAATCAGGGATAGCAAATGATTTCATCATTTATAAAACGAGTGATACATCTTATACTGTAGGCCTATGCACATCTATATGCCTATATGCAGGTGTACTGCAGTCATTTACAATTGGTTAACTATGGGTGTAGCTTACTTTAGAGCCTACACCCCAGGAGGCAGGTGGAGGCCAATGAATAAAACAAACGGCAGAAAAGTACGTTTGGACCCTAACCAGACAGTGATATGGTAACCAGACAGTGATATGGTAACCAGACAGTGATATGGTAACCAGACAGTGATATGGTAACCAGACAGTGATATGGTGTAGACCATATCACTGTCTGGTTAGGGTCCAAACGTACTTTTCTGCAGTTTTTTTTTTAATTCATTGGCCTCCACCTGCCTCCTGCGGGACATGCTATGCGCTCCTCCGCTGCGTAGAAGGGGAGCTCTGCAAACACCATATATATATATATATATATATATATATATATATATTTAACTGCAGAAAAGGAGGTTTCTGCTGTTTTTTTATATATATATGGTGCATGAAGAGCTCCCCCCTACGCAGCGGAGGAGCGCATAGGATGTCCCGCTTGGTGGCTATTTGTATTTTATCTGCAGATGTAAAGCGACACAGACTAACGCTGAAAACCCAGAGAGGTGGGGCGCGTCACGCCACATCGCCAGGCTAAAAGAGGAGCGTTCTGGTAAATTTAACCCGAATAATTTCCTACTCAACCACAGAGGGGGACGTGGGAGGGAGGTGGGGATGTGGAGGTTTTGGAAGGGAATAGGGGAAGAGGGAGGGGGCTGACCAATAAATACTCTTATCTTGTAGTCACCGATATATTCCGCGCTAGGAATCCATCAGCCCTGGCGCACACTCGGCGCCCGTAAAGCCCCGATCCCATGCACTCGCTGTCCTAAATGGGGATAATTAGCGTCACTTTATCACGACTCTGCATATTTTCCCCACCCCCTCCCAAAAAAGCAGCCGGGCTGCCTGCTCTCGGTGCCCGCTCTGTCGCAGAAGATTACGGAGACAGATTGCACAGAACGAATGTGCCGGCTGAGATTAGCGCGGAATAGAGAAAGCAACTGGGAAAGTAACTGGGCCAATGAATTCCTCGCGAGCGCCTTATCATGCATTTACACGTTGACATGTTTAACAATCTTTCAGCCTCTTAATCCTGCGCTCTTCCAGGAGCGCGGCGTTGCTGCTCTTGCTGATGCCTTGTCCAGCACTACATGGCGCTGCTGGAGCACAGGCCGTAATGCACCGAAACGCATGCTATGGAACAGGCTGTTGACACACACACAGAAAGTTTCGATTTTTCATGTTCAAACTTTTACTCTTGTTGTTTCCTGCTATCTTGCAAAGCTGTTTTTCTCTGCAAAGTCAGAATTGGCTATAAATTAATTAAAACCAAAATTATATTTTTCCTCTTAGTTTAAGGTTAACGTAGGCATTAGGATTAGCAGTGTGGTTACGGTTAGGGTTAAGGGACCACCACTCTGCAGAGCTGCCTCCAGAACACCACTCTGCAGAGCTGCCTCCAGAACAAAACTCTGCAGAGCTGCCTCCAGAACACCACTCTGCAGAGCTGCCTCCAGAACACCACTCTGCAGAGCTGCCTCCAGAACAAAACTCTGCAGAGCTGCCTCCAGAACAAAACTCTGCAGAGCTGCCTCCAGAACACCACTCTGCA
>QNTS01006840.1:5750-21305 GCA_003317085.1 Hucho hucho
TATCCCTCTCTCAGTTGCTCCCTTTCTCTCTCTCTCTCTCTCTCTCTCTCTCTCTCTCTCTTCTCCACTCCTCCACTCCCTCTCTATCCCCCATCTCTTTCTGTTTTCTGACAGGCTGTGAGTATATGGACAGACCTTAGTGATTGGTGTGAAACACTGAACCCCTCTCTACTCCATCTCTGGTATATTGTTGCCTCACTGTAGGGCCCAAATCCCAATTGCCATGCTGGTGAAATTACCGTCAATTTGATTTGGAGGCGCTGTGAGGCCTGGACTGTCTGATGCTATTATTTAGTTGTTGTTGTTGGGAGGTTTGAGTTACGCTGTTTCTCTCCGATGCGCTGTGTGACTTTGATGGCCTTTCTGTCTGCCCCAGCGATTTACGTCCATCATACTCGATACTCTCGTCAACATGACAGATAACAGTAACACACACACACACGCACACACACGCACACACACACACACACACAGGCACATTCACTCACACACACACACACACACAAACCCTTTGTGTCAGCAATTTGCAATTCATGTATATCATCTGCAAACAGTCGTCAACATAATCCTAACACAAATCCATGGTCTACATAAACTAGATAAACAGCTGATGTCAGTCAGCATGTTAACAAACCCAGAGGCATGTTAAAGGCTCCAGCTTCACCATTTCACTGGGATCAGCATGGAGATGCATTCTTAAGAGTCTAAGCCAATGGGATGGGGGGATTGGGGCTCTAAGCTGACATCTGGAATTGTTTTAAGATTGTCATACTATGGATCATTTAGCTATTTTATTTAGAATTTTAGGACCCCTTTAGCTATAAAAAAACATATTTGATATAAATCATCATACAGTATATATATATATTTCTTTACACATGCTGTATTTAACCTCTTTTTTGGGTAGGCACAAAACTACCAGTTACCTTCAGAGGAGTCCAGGGGGAGTCGTGGAGCAAAACGGAGAACACCATCGTGTTCGTGAGAATCTCCCTTTTCCACAGTGGGGTTACATTAGTTTATTGCCAATCGTTTCAGATGGTACAAGCAAAATGTGGCACATCAACTGTCCTTTGTGACTTGTGGTGGTCGTAGAGCAAAACGGAGACCACCATCGTGTTAGTTAGTTTCCCCTTTCTATAGAGTGGTATGATAGGTTGTAGGCCAAACCGTTCAGATGCTACAGACGATTTTGTGAGAAGACCAATTTTCGGGATGTCTCATGGTCTGACAAACAACTTTCACTGCAGATACGGAAGTGCGACATCTGCGGATGCGGTGGATTGAGACGCATCCAATGCCAAAAAGCAGATATCGCTGATGAATATCCACATCTCAGGAAATCATTCTCGAGCTATTAATGTTTGATGGTCTGAATGTCTCCGAATATCAAAACCCAAGCCAACTTTACCAATTTTTTTCAACAAGCTTTGCTTCGGATGTTTTTATATCTGCTCTACCACACAATGGACGGGTAAGGTTGATCGCCTCCTCTCTTACTCTGTCTCCCGAAAAAAACTTCTCCCATGTGGGTGTGACACCTACTCCCGTTGCCTGCTGCACTGCTGCTTGGATCCCACCTGGCGATCTGTTCCCCGTCTACCCTGTCTTGTCTGTCCCTGTCTGGTACAGGTAGCCCCGACCCACTCCCCCCTCTCTCCTGAGCTTTCGTTCGCCTCCAGCACACATGCACATACACACACACCGCAGACTTTGGACTGATCTGTATTTTATGTAGGCTAATTAACTTGTACAGCTTATTATGTCAGCTTACTCTGAAACACTTTAATTAACTATTATAGGCCTAATATTAATTTATTTATCTTACACTTTTATAGCCTACTGGACTCATAGAGAGCTACTCTGTCAAGTTATCTTGTTGGGGTGAGTGACTCTTTGAACTTACAATGGCTAGTCCCAAGTCGTTTTTTTTTCTTGTGCTTTATTCTATTTTCCCCATGACTTCTGTGTTCTTTGTTGACTATGAACAGACAATGTTTGTTCCAACACTCGCGACTCTGGCTCTCTATTGGTTACACAGACTCTTGGCCTCCCATCCTATTCTAACCACCTCTCAGAGGCTTTATATTCATGTTACCTGATGAAATTGCTGTACAATATGATCTTGTTACTATCTGATGCACATTCAAATGTCATAAAAAATCGTCACTCCCTGTCCTATGCCGTGCCCTGATTGTATTACTGCTGATGATATCTGGAAGTGTGCATGTACACCCTGGCCCATCTACTGTTGCTAGCCCCAATCTTGACTTGTGCTCCGACTTCTGCTCTCATAAAAGCCTTGGTTTTCTGAAAGTTAACACCAGAAGCTTGTATCAATTGAAAGTGTGGGTTCACAGCTCCAATCCAGATGTGTTGGTCATTACTGAGACGTGGTTAAGAAAGAGTGTTTTTGATGTCAACCTGGTTATAACCTTTTTCAGCAAGACAGATCTGCCAAAGGTGGTGGAGTGGCAATCTTTACTAAGGATCACCTTCAGTGCTCTGTTGTCTCCACCAAGTATGTCCCTAAGCAATTTGAATTGCTGGTTTAAAGCATTACGCTCTCAAATAGCTATTTTTTCACTGTTGCTTAGTGTTATCGTCCACCATCAGCACCGGCCGGTACCCTAACTGCCCCGAGATCTCTCCTGGCCCCTTACACTAAGTCTGAATTTGTGGGACTCCCTAGATATTTTTCAGATGTTTACCAATCCCACAAGGTATGGCTCCAAACACCCAGAAAAGGCTACCCTCCTTGATGTTCAAATCAAATGTTATTTGTCAGACGCACCGAATACAACAGGTGTAGAACTTACAGTGAAATGCTTACAAGCCATTAACCAACAATGCAGAAAAAATACCCCCCCCCCCAAAAAATTAATATATAATTAAAAGTATACAAATAACAATAACAAGGCTATAAACAGGGGGTACCAGTACAGAGTCAATGTGCAGGGGCACCGGTTATTTGAGGTATAATATGTACATGTAGGTAGAGTTATTAAAGTGACTATGCATAGATAATAACAGAGAGCAGTGTAAAATAGGGGGGGGGGGGGGCAATGCAAATAGTCTAGGTAGCCATTTGATTAGATGTTCAGGAATATTATGGCTTGGGGGTAGAAGCTGTTTAGAAACCTATTGGATCTACTTGGTGCTCCGGTACCTCTTGCCGTGCGGTAGCAGAGAGAACATTCTATGACTAGGGTGGTGGAGTCTTTGACCATTTTTAGGGCGTTCCTCTGACACCGTCTGGTATAGAGGTCCTGGATTGCAGGAAGCTTGGCCCCTGTGATGTACTGGGCCGTACGCACTACCCTCTTGCAGGTCGGAGGATGAGCAGTTGCCATACCAGGCAGTGATGCAACCTGTCAGGATGCTCTTGATGGTGCAGCTGTAGAACCTTTTGAAGATCTGAGGACCCATGGCAAGTCTTTTTAGTCTCCTGAGGGGGAATAGGTTTTGTCGTGCCCTCTTCACGACTGTCTTGGTGTGCATGGACCACATTAGTTTGTTAGTGATGAGGACACCAACGAACTTGAAGCTCTCAACCTGCTCCACTACAGCCCTGTCGATGAGAATGGGTGCGTGCTCGGTCCTCCTTTTCCTGTAGTCCACAATCATCTCCTTTGTCTTGATCACGTTGAGAGAGAGGTTGTTGTCCTGGCACCACACGGCCAGGTCTCTGACCTCCTCCCTATGGGCGGTCTCGTCGTCGTTGATGATCAGGCTTCCCACTGTTGTGTCATCGGCAAACTTAATGATGGTGTTGGAGTCTTGCCTGGCCGTGCAGTCATGAGTGAACAGGGAGTATAGGAGTGGACTGAGCACACACCCCTGAGGGGTCCTCGTGTTGAGGATCAAGTCAAATCAAACGTTATTTGTCACATACACATGGTTAGCAGATGTTAATGCAAGTGTAGCGAAATACTTGTGCTTCTAGTTCCGACAGTGCGGTAATATCAAACAATTCCCCAACTGTCTAATACACACAATCTAAAGGGGTGAATGAGAATATGTACATGTAAGTATATTGATGAGCAATTGCCGAGCGGCATAGGCAAGGTGCAATAGATGGTATAAAATGTGATATTATTAATGTAAGATATGTAAACATTATTAAAGTGGCATTATTTAGAGTGGCATTGTATAAAGTGACTAGTGATCCATTTATTAAAGTGGCTAGTGATTGGGTCTTAATGTAGGCAGCAGCTTCTCTTAGTGATTGATGTTTAGCAGTCTGATGGCCTTGAGATAGAAGTTTTTCAGTCTCTCAGTTCCAGCTTTAATGCACCTGTGTTGATCTCTCGTTCTCGATGGTAATGGTGTGAACAGGCAGCGGCTCGGGTGGTTGATGTCCTTGATGATCTTTTTGGCCTTCCTGTGACATTGGGTGCCTGAGTTAGCCCCCGCTGATGCGTTTTGCAGACACCACCTTCTGGAGAGCCTTGCGGTTGTGTTGTTACCTACCCTTACCACTTGGGGGAGGCCCATCAGGAATTCCAGGATCCAGTTGCAGAGGGAGGTGTTTATTCCCAGGGTCCTTAACTTAGTGATGAGCTTTGAGGGCACTATGGTGTTGAACGCTGAGCTGTAGTCAATGAATAGCATTCTCACAGAGGTGTTCCTTTTGTCCAGGTGTGAAAGGGCAGTGTGGAGTGCAATAGAGATTGCATCATCTGTGAATCTGTTGGGGCGGTATGCAAATTGGAGTCTAGGGTTTTTGGGATAATGGTGTTGATGTGAGCCATGACCAGCCTTTCAAAGCACTTCATGGCTGCAGACGTGAGTGCTACGGATTGGTAGTCATTTAGGCAAGTTACCTTAGTGTTATTGGGCCCTAGGACTATGGTGGTCTGCTTGAAACATGTTGGTATTACAGACTCAGACAGGGAGAGGTTGAAAATGTCAGTGAAGACACTTGCCAGTTGGTCAGTGCATGCTCAGAGTACACATCCTGGTAATCATTCTGGCCCTGCGGCCTTGTGAATGTTTACCTGTTTAAAGGTCTTACTCACATCGGCTGCAGAGAGTGTGATCACACAGTTGTCCTGGAACAGCTGATGCTCTCATGCAGGTTTCAGTGTTACTTGCCTCGAAGCGAGCATAAAAGTAATTTAGCTTGTCTGGTATGCTCGTGTCACTGGGCAGCTCTCGGCTGTGCTTCCCTTTGTAGTCTGTAATAGTTTGCAAGCCCTGCCACATCTGACGAGCGTTGGAGCGTTTGATGGCTCGTCTGAGGGCATAGCAATATTTCTTATAAGCTTCCGGGTTAGAGTCCCGCTCCTTGAAAGCGGCAGCTCTATCCTTTAGCTCAGTGCGGATGTTGCCTGTAATCAATGGCTTCTGGTTGGTGTATGTACGTACAGTCACTGTGTGGACGACGTCATTGATGCATTTATTGATGAAGCCAGTGACTGATGTGGTGTGCTCTTCAATGCCTTCGGAAGAATCCCAGAGCATATTCCAGTCTGTGCTAGCAAAACAGTCCTGTAGCATCTTCTTCATCTGAACACTTTTTTATTGACCGAGTCACTGGTTCTTCCTGCTTTAATTTTTGCTTGTAAGCAGGAATCAGGAGCATATAATTATGGTCAGATTTTCCAAATTGAGGGTGAGTTTTTTCCCTCTGGTTGCACATTTAACATGCTGGTAGAAATTAGGTAAAACAGATTTAAGTTTCCCTGCATTAAAGTCCTCTGGATTAGTGTTTTCAGCTCATATACATCTCACTGAGTGCGGTCTCAGTGCCAGAATCGGTTTGTGGTGGTAAATAGACAGCTACGAAGAATATAGATGGAAACTCTCTTGGTAGATAGTGGGAAGTACAGCTTATCATATGATACTCTACCTCAGGTGAGCAAAACCTAGAGATTTCCTTAGATATCGTGCACCAGCTGTTGTTTACAAATTTACATAGACCGCCACCCCTTGCTTTACCAGAGGCTGCTGTTCTATCCTGCCGATACAGTGTACAACCCGCCAGTTGTATGTTATTCATGTCATTGCTCAGCCACAACCCATTGGTAGGATATACGTGCTTTTAGTTCATCCACTTTATTATCCAGCAATTGTACGCTGGCCAATAGTACCAATGGCAAAGGCAGATTAGCCACTCGATCCTTACATGGCACCCCAATCTCCTTCTGAGAAACCTCTTTCTCCTGTGAATGACAGGGATGAGGGCCTTTTCGGGTGTCTATAGTAAATCCCTCTCGTCCGACTCATTAAAGAAAAATTATTTGTCCAATTCAAGGTGAGTAATCGCTGTTCTGATGTCCAGAAGCTCATTTCGGTCATAAGAGACGATAGCAGCAACATTATGTACAAAATAAGTTACAAACAATGTGACAAAAACTAACAAAATTGCACGTTTGGTTAGGAGCCAATAAAAAGGCAGCAATCCCCTCCAGCTCCATTATCATGTTATCCTCACAAATTATTCTGATAGTTTTCAGTCGGGTGTTTTCTGTAATGCCCTTAGTGATCACTGTTTTACAGCCTGGCTGCTCAGTTAAACGTCCTGTCCTGATTTGTCATAGATACTTGCTAAATAAATGTAATGAGCAAGCCTTCCTTCATTACTTGGCCTCTGTGTATTGGTATAGAATCAGCTTGATTCCCTCTGTCTAAGACATTGGACATTCTTTTTTGATATTTTCAGTGGTATTGTGAAGAAACACGCCCCAATAAAGAAAATGAGAAATAAAAACAGGTTCATCCCCTGGTTCGACTGTGATCTGGCAGAGTTATTCCACCTCAAGAATTTCATTTGGCAAAAGGCTCAGCACACACATAATCAGGCTGTCATTCATGCAAATGAGAAATAAGTGCACTCAGGCTATCCGGAAGGCTAAAGTTCGTTACTTTATGGAGCAGTTCTCGCTCTGTGGGTCTAACTCCAAGAAGTTCTGGAAAACTATGAAAGACCTGGAGAATAAACTCTCCTCCTCACAGTTTCCCATGTCCCTTAACAAGGATCCACCCCTTTTTTTCAATTTTAGACCCAAAATTACATACTCAAATCTAACTGCCTGTAGCTCAGGCCCTGAAGCAAGGATATGCATATTCTTGGTACCATTTGAAAGGAAACACTTTGGAGTTTGTGGAAATGTGAAAGGAATGTAGGAGAATGTAACACAATAGATCTGGTAAAAGATAATACAAAGATAAAAACAACCATTCTTCTGTATTTTGTTGTACCATCATCTTTCAAACGCAAGAGAAAGGCAATAATGTATTATTGCAGCCCAGGTGCATTTTATGCGCAAAGTTTTACATTGGTCTAATGAACCATTGCATTTATGTTCAAAATGTTGTATCAAGACTGCCCAAATATGCCTAATTTGTTTATTACTAACTTTTTATGTAAAAAATGATGCACTCTCCTCAAACAATAGCACGGTATTCTTTCACTGTTATAGCTACTGTAAATTGGACAGTGCAGTTAGATTAATTGAACAGTGAAGAGAACACGTTCAAATTATACCTATACACTTTCTACAAACAAATCAAACATCATTTTTAATGTATCCTTAGGTATCCTTTTGGGTATATTTTCTGTAATATTTCAACCGGACGATAACGTGAACGATAGGAAAGGAAAATAAAGTGGTGCGCGTTCACAATCTCGCGCGCGTCAAACCTTGTTTACAAAAGTGGTCGCCTGACAATTTCCTCTCCCTATCCGTTCTGGTCACTGCTAGAATTCCCAGTCTTTGACTGTTGACTGTCGACATCTAGTGGAAGCCATAGGTACTGCAGTCTCAGTCCTACATAAAGTTGTATGCAATAGGCACAATGGAGAAGATGCTCATTTACAAAAAAAACTGCAAATCCGGATGGATTTTCCTCGGGTTTTCACCTGCTATATCACTTCTGTTATACTCACATACATTATTTTAACACTCTTAGAAACTTCAGAGTGTTTCCTATCCAATAGTACTAATTATGTGCATATCCTATTTTCTGGGCCTGTGTGGCATGCATTTTACTGGATAGGAAACACTCTGAAGTTTCTAAGAGTGTTAAGATTTTATCTGTGAGTATAACAGAATGGATATGGCAGGCAAAAACCCGAGGAATTTTTGTCCTGGAAAAAGTGATTTTGACACATTGCCTCATTTTGAACCCCTCCCTTATGAAAATGCCCATATAAGGGAGTATGAATGCAGTACCTATTGCTTCCTCTGGATGTCAACAGTCTCGAGACACTGTTTTGATTCTATTTAGTTGCTTTAGATGGCAATAGAAGAAGAATTAGGAAGTGGCCACACAGAAGTCAACAGAAGAGAATGCGCGTTCCCGGCTTGCGCGCGCTGTGGTTTTTTTCCTTTCCTATCGCCCAGTTTCCGGTTGAAATATTATACTAAATATACATAAAAGTGTTCCTAAGGATACATTATCAATGATGTTTGATTGTTCTTGGACAAGTTTATAGGTATAGGTTGAACGAGTTCTCTTCACGTTTCAATGGGCGAGTGGACGCTGTATTTTCTTATCAGAACGCACCAACCAAACGGAGATTTATGGATATAATAAATTACTTTTTCTAACAAAAGAACCATGGATTGTCTTCATTGGACACTTGGGAAGCACTTGTATATTGATGCATGTTTAATAATTCAACTTTTGGATTTTGAATTTGGCGCCTTGCATTTCACCTGGTAGTGTCGGGAGTGGGCTTTGTTGATGTCTATAGTATTCTCTCTGGTATGCAATCTGGTTTCCACTCAGGTTATGGATGTGTCACTGCAACCTTAACCTATTAGGGAGCAGTGGGGCGCTCCCGACACTACCAGGTGAAATGCAAGGCGCCAAATTCAAAATCCAAAAGTTGAATTATTAAACATGCACCAATATACAAGTGTTTCATACTCATCAAAAGCTCTGTTTCTTGGCAATATCACAGCGTTGTCAGATTTCAAAAAGGCTTTATGGCAAAAGCACCACATTTGATTGTTTGAGGGTAGCACCTTCACTATTTTTGCCATTACCATGAATTCATAAGCCATCACGGTTCACACATAACACATTTCACATGAAAACAAATCAATTACCTGTTGAAGAACTTCTGCTGAGGTCTTCCTAAGTGTCCAACGAAGACAATCCATGGTTCTTTTGTTAGAAAAAGTAATGTATTATATCCTTAAATCTCCATTTGGTTCGCGCGTTATAATCAGAAACTACAGCCTCCACTCCTCCATTGAAACGTGAATAGAACTCGTTCAACTCATACCTATAAACTTGTCCAAGAACAATCAAACATCATTTTAAATGTATCCTTAGGAACACTTTTACATATATTTACTATAATAATTCAACCGGAATATAAACTGAGCTATAAGAACGGAAAAAAACACAGAGCGCGCTTGGCGAGAGCGCGCGTCCTCTTCTATTGACATCTGAGGGGACACTTCCTGATTTCCTCTTCTTCTTTGCTCTAAAGCATCCAAAAAATATCTGAACACTGTCTCGAGACTGTTGACATCCAGAGGAAGCGATAGGTACTGCATTCATATGCCCTTATATGGGCATTTTCATGAGGGAGGGGTTCCAAATGAGGCACTCTGTCAAAACCACTTTTTCCAGGACAGAAATTCCTCGGGGTTTCACCTGCCATATCCGTTCTGTTTTACTCACAGACAAATGGTTAACACTTTTAGAAACTTCAGAGTGTTTCCTATCCAATGGTACTAAATATGTGCATATCCTATTTCCTCGGCCTGAATGGGAGGCATTTTACTTTGGGCATGCCAGGATCTCCAAAACGGTCACCTCATGCGCTGCTCCCTAAGAAGTTAAAGGTCCTAAATAATGTCACCATTGCCCTTGATTCTTAAGCAATGTTGCCCAGCTATTTTTATTGACTTGGCCAAAGCTTTTGACACGGTAGACCATTCCATTCTTGTGGGCCGGCTAAGGAGTACTGGTGTCTCTGAGGGGTCTTTGGCCTGGTTTGCTAACTACCTCTCTCAAAGAGTGCAATGTGTAAAGTCAGAATATCTGCTGTCTCAGCCACTGGCTATCACCAAGGGAGTACCCCATGGCTCGATCCTAGGCCCCATGCTTTTCTCAATTTACATCAACATAGCTCAGTCAGTAGGAAGCTCTCTCATCCATTTATATGCAGATGATGCAGAATTATTCTCAGCTGGCCCCTCCTCGGGTTTTGTGTTAAACGCTCGACAACGAAGCTTTCTTAGTGTCCAACAAGCTTTCTCGTTCCTTAACCTTGTTCTGAACACCTCCAAAAAAAAGGTATTGTGGTTTGGTAAAAAGAATGCCGGTGTGATTACTACCTCTACCTAATTTCCAAGCTGCAGGCTAAGGTTTCTACTCCTCTTTCACCCCAGCTGCCAAACGAACCATGATTCAGATGACCATCCTACCCATGATAGATTATGGGGACGTAATTTATAGATAGGCAGGTAAGGGTGCTCTCGACCGGCTAGATGTTCGCTACAATTCGGCCATCAGATTTGCAACCAATGTTCCTTATAGGACACATCACTGCACTCTATACACCTCTGTAAACAGGTAATCTCTGTATACCCGTCACAAGACCCACTGATGGTTATTTATAAAACACTCTAAGGCCTCACTCCACCCTATCTGAGATACCTACTGTAGCTCTCATCCTCCACATACAATACCAGTTCTGCCAGTCACATTCTGTTAAAGGTCCCCAAAGCACACACATTCCTGGGTCACTCCTCTTTTCAGTTCGCTGCAGCTAGCGACTGGAATAAACTCAAAAAAAGACTCAAACTGGACAATTTAATCTCCATCTCTACATTCAAAGACTCAATCATGGACACTTTTACTGACACTTGAGGCTGCTTTGCGTGACGTTTTGTTGTCTCTACCTTCTTGCCCTTTGTGCTGTTGTCTGTGCCTAATAATGTTTGCACCATGTTTTGTGCTACTACAGTGTTGTGCTGTTTCCATGTTGTGTTGCTACCGTGTTGCTGTCATGTGTTGCTACCATGCTGTGTTGCTAACATGCTGTGTTGTCATGTGTTGCTGCCATGCTATGTTGTTGTCTTATGTTTCTCTTTATGTAGAATTGGGGAGTCTCTCTTGTCGTGATGTGTGTTTTGTCATATATTCTTTGTTTTAATCCCAGCCCCCATCCCTGCAGGAGGCCTTTTGTCTTTGGTAGGCCGTCATTGTATATAAGAATTTGTTCTTAACTGACTTGCCTAGTTAAATAAAGATCAAATAAAATAGAATAAATACAAATAAAATATTTAAATCTTAAACTGGCAGATTTTTATGTGTTTTTTTGTGTTTTCACCAGACATAATGGGATCCATCTCGTCCAAAAAGTTGACTCAAGAGTGCCAAAAAATACCTGGATGCTCATCATGTCTCTTTGAAGAATGTTCTAGGGACAGATGAGTCAAAAGCATAAGTTTTTAGACGAAATGGCAACGTGAAATGTAAGCAAACTAATAGGCAAATAGACTAAACCAGTGGTTACCAACATTTTTATAGTCCCGTACCCCTTCAAATATTCAACCTCCAGCTGCGTACCTCCTCTAGCACCAGGGTTAGCGCACTCTCAAATGTAGTTTTTTGCCATCATTGTAAGTCTGCCACACACACACTATACGATACATTTATTAAACATAAGTGTGAGTTTTTGTCACAACCCGGCTCGTGGGAAGTGGGAAGTGACAAAGAGCTTTTATAGGACCAGGGCACAAATAATAATATAATAATAATCAATAACTTTGCTCTTTATTTAGCCATCTTACATATAAAACCTTATTTGTTCATAAACAATTGTGAATACCTCACCACAGGTTAATGAAAAGGGTGTGCTAGAAAGGATGCACATAACTCTGCAATGTTAGGTTGTATTGGAGACAGTCTTAAATCATTTTCCACACACAGTCTGTTTCTGTATTTAGTTTTCATGCTGGTGAGGGCTGATAATCCACTCTCACATAGCTACGTAGTTGCAAAGGGCATCAGTGTCTTAACAGCGCAATATGCTAAGGCAAGAAACTCTGACCGCAGCCCTATCCAGAAATCTGGCAGTGGCTTCTGATTAAATTATATTTTCACAGAACTGCTCGTTGCAATTTCGATGAGGCTCTCCTGTTCAGATATTGGTAAGTGGATTGGGGGCAGGGCATGAAAGTGATAACGAATCCAGTTGTTTGTGCCGTCCGTTTCTGGAATGTACCTGCGTAATTGCACAACCAGCTCACTCAGGTGTTTCGCTACATCACATTTGACATTGTCCGTAAGCTTGAGTTCATTTGCACACATAAGATCATACAATGATGGAAAGACCTGTGTGTTATCCTTGTTATACAGACAGAAAAGAGCTCCAACGTCTTAACCATAGCCTCAATTTTGTCCCGCACATTCAATATAGTTGCGGAGAGTCCCTGTAATCCAAGATTCAGATCATTTAGGTGAGAAAAAACATCACCCAGACAGGACAGGCCAGTCGTGTGAGAATCTCGTCATCATGCAAGCGGTCAGACAAGTAAAAATTATGGTCAGTAAAGAAAACTTTAAAGCTCGTCTCTCAATAAAAAAAACATTTCAATACTTTGCCCCTTGATAACCAGCATACTTCTTTATGTTGTAAAAGCATTACATGGTTGCTGCTCATATCATTGCATAATGCAGAAAAAACACGAGAGTTCAGGGGCCTTGCTTTTACAAAGTTAACCATTTTCACTGTAGTGTCCAAAACGTCTTTCAAACTGTCAGGCATTCCCTTGGCAGCAAGAGCCTCTCAGTGGATGCTGCAGTGTACCCAAGTGGTGTCGGGAGCAACTGCTTGCACGCTCGTTACCACTCCACTATGTCTCCCTGTCATGGCTTTTGCGCCATCAGTACAGATACCAACACATATTGACCACCAAAGTCCATTTGATGTCACAAAGCAGTCCAGTACTTAAAAAATATCCTCTCATGTTGTCCTGGTTTCCAGTGGTTTGCAAAAGAAGATGTCTTCCTTAATTTACCCCCATAAATGTAACGGACATATACCAGGAGCTGTGCCAGGCCCACCACGTCTGTTGACTCAACCAGCTGTAACGCATGTAATTCACTGGCTTGTATGTGAAGCAGTAATTGTTTCAAAACATCTCCTGTCATGTCACTGATGCATCGTGAAACAGTGTTGTTTGATGGAGGCGTTGTCTGTATAGTTTTTGGGGCCTTTTCCCCCAGCATTGTCCCAGCCATATCCGCGGCAGCAGGAAGAATTAAGTCCTCCACAATAATATGGGGCTTGCCTGTCCTAGCCACTCGGTAGCTCACCATATAAGACGCTTCTAGCCCCTTCTTATTAATGGTATCTGTTGCTTTTATTCATGTATGACTACACGAAAGTCGTCTTTATTCTCTCTCAAAAAAGTCCCATGGCTTATTTTTCGAATTGTCACGGATCCCTCCGGAACATTCATTATGCACACATGTCCCCTATTCCCACTGATTAGCACTTGTATAAGTGTGTCCTTTGGTTTCCATTGGGGTGTCGATTATTGTTACAATGTCCGTTGGTGCGTGTGAGTACTTGTGTTTTGGCTTTCATGCCATTGTGGATTGCGCAGATGATTACGGGTCTCGTCCCGTGTGTTAATTATTGTGCGTGTGTGTTATTTATTCGAGGTACTCCTCACTCTTTTTGTTTGGGTTTCAACCCTGTGTTTTTGTATAGTGATTGTTTGGTCTTTGTCCCCATGCCTTTACACGGCACGTCGTAATTTGGGTAATAATAAAAAACCCTATAATGAATTCCTGCGCCTGTCTCCCGAATCATTCATACCAACGTGACACAAATTGTCATGTTTCATTTCTAAATGTCTGCGCAAGAGTGAAGGATTCCCAAGAGAGAGTAACGGTTAATGTGACTGGATGTAAATTATTTGACTAGGCCACCTGTATTTGACATTTTGTTGTTATTTGCTGAACAACAGATGATTTAATGTTAATTTTGGGAGTGAAACGAGGCTACTCAGACGAGAAAAAAACCTATAGCCCCTTTGGAAAATATAAATGTATTGTTTGAAAATGTGAAGAAAAAGAAATACAAAAAAAAATACAAAAACAAAAAAACTATGTATTTGGCGTAACCCCGATGGCATTGCGCGTACCCCCGTTTGGGAATACCTGGCCTAGGCTATAAGCGGATTCAGCACCAAGGAAAGCGATTGAATTTCCAGCGATTTGACAGTCCAACAGATGAAAGTGTAAGAAAAAAATGTAAATGATAAAGGAAAAATAATAAGCAGTCTGTTGTAATAACTTGATGTTCCTAAACATACATACATGCTGATATAGGGCCTCTGTACACCTATGTAGATATTCCATTAAAAATCAACTGTTTCCAGCTACAATAGTCATTTACAACATTAACAATGTCTACACTGTATTTCTGATCAATTTGATGTTATTTTAATGGACAAAAAAATTGCTTTTTTTTCAAAAACAAAGACATTTCTAAGTGAGCCCACACTTTGTAATTGTAATTGTAATTGTTGATTATTGATGTGTATGTAGACATGTATAGTGTAATTGTTGATTATTGATGTGTATGTAGACATGTATAGTGTAATTGTTGATTATTGATGTGTATGTAGACATGTATAGTGTAATTGTTAATTATTGATGTGTTCATACTGGGCTCATCTGCGAAAGAGGCCGTGGTCTTAGCATGACTCCCTGCTTCAATGATGGTTAAATAAAAACACAATAATGACATCTGTATGAGCTATATATATATATATATATATATATATATATATATATATATATATATTAGTGTTAGCGTTGCTCCATGGCTCCTAAATGTTTGCTCCTGGAATACATCAGGTGCTGAACTGAAAGAACCGGTCTTTGTCTTTCTTTCTTTGATGTCCCCCTTATTACCTGGATAACACTTGTGTACACAGCTGAATGCCAGTAAGCAAGCAGACACACACACACACACACACACGCACACACACACTGTGTCTACAGCCTCTACGCGATAACGTCCAGGCCCTAGTGTGGATCTCACAAGGAATGGAGAGTTTGGATATAGGAGATGTTTCTGTCAACACATCTCAGATCTCTGATGTAATGTGTTCTTGTCTGGAGAGAGATAGACAAGAACTCCAGACCTTCCAGACCATGGGAACAGACACATACAAACGGACACGCACGCAGACACACACATCTCCTCTACCACACACACAACAAATAACAGACCCTTGCTCAAAGACAATGTAATGAGGACTCTTGAATACTCTGCCAGCAGATACGAGCCTATTTGTACATTCACATGTAGAATTGGGATATATGGCCGAGGTAATTTCCCAGATCCTAAACTCTGAGAGGTAACAACACATCAGCCGGGGTAGCAGCTAATCGGCATGCTATTGTTAGAGCCAGACTGGCAAAACACAAAAAGGTCACAGCGAGAAGCAGTCATAACTCAGCAAGGAGAGAAAAATACTTCAGTGACATATATCATAGACGAGGGAGGAAAAGGACAGAGGAGAGAGGGAAAGATATGAGGGGTGGGGAGGGAGAGAGACA